>JAGPOY010001571.1:0-16941 GCA_018983105.1 Silene uniflora
TGAGTGACGGCAGAAATGTGAGGGTTTGGGGATTTGTTTTTAGGGTTAGGTTAAAACGAGAAGAAGGTAAATGGGTGGTTAATTGGGTAGACGGTAAAAAGGTTAGACCACACTTGACCCAATATCACATACTCTAACAAACCCGACTCATAATAAACCCGATATTATATACTTACGATATTACGATTTAATTCATATAATAATATCCATTTTATCGCTTATAAAATACGGGGTATTACACTTTTTTAGTAGTTGGGCCCGGCCCGTGTCCGGCCCAAGCCCGCTTTTGATCACCTCTACTTTTTATTGTCAGTCATTTGCTCAACTTTGCGTGTTGATAATTTGCGTGTTATCCTTAATCCTTATCTAACTCTAGATAGATCAGAAGCTTGAACTACATTACTTTCTTCAAAATCGGAATCGAATACTATTTTTTTTACCAAGTCTACTTTAGTCAGTTTCATACGGAGCGATATTATTTTTATTTTGACTACCTCGCCTTGTTAGTGAAATAATCTATAAGACCAATTTTCTTATTGGTCAATTTTATACTCCGTAGTATTAATGCATCATACAACATTATTTTTATTCTGACAGCCTCGTCTCGTTATGTGAAATCTAACAAATCTATTTAAAGGCGCATTCGCATAGTATTCCATGTCTACTAACTACTCCTATATGACACTATAAGTTGTACTCCGCTATTCCCACCTTTCAAACTAGTTTCATACGTTTCATTAAAATAAAACTCACATATATTTAAACAAACATATGAAATTCGGGTAACTCGGAAATGTGAACCATGAAATAAAATTCGCAAGATTTCATTAAGAACTTGCTAATGCTTCCACTTATTGATTACTGATAGATCATCCTGAATTACATAAAAGACTAAATCCTTAACTGAAACTTAAACTAATGAAGCCATCAAGGCGTCTATTTCGGTCCTGATCTCCGGAAATCCTGATATATGAGTCCTCAGAGCTCATCTTTCGCAGTGGTATTAGTTTTAGGATTGTCAGAAGACGATTTCACAGGGTAGCTTGCATCCATTGCAATGCCACAGAGTCCCTCTTTAGCAGCAACACCTCGTTGTATACGAATGTAACCCTTTTCGCCCCATCCAGCACCCCATGAATTCTTTACGATCCAGTACTTTGTCCCGTCTTGGGTTGTTCCATACCCGACAGCTGCTACTCCGTGATCCAGGTCTGTTCCACATTCACCAGTATAGACTCCCTGAAAAATAAGCATCAGTAAATTTTTTCTGAAATCAGCAAATTTGAACTTTTAATGAAAAAATTGGGTCGGAAAAAAAGGCGTGACCAGCTAAGTTACCTCGTGATAGAACTGAAAGCTTCTGCCACCTGCATCAATAGCAACAGAAACAGGCTGATTAACCACAGCTTTCAACAAAGCATTCTCGTCGTTTTCAGGCACAACTTCATACCCATCAATCTTCACTACTGGTGCATTCACCTGAAAAATCATTGCATCAGAAACAAATTTCGACATTATCAAGTTATCAGGAGTTACAGCGGCCTAAGCGGAACCTTGGCAGAATTGCACTGTTCATTCTTAGCTGCATAGGGGTAGGTGTTTTCGCCAGTCACCCCGCCAACGCTCTTGATGTAAGCAAAAGCATGCTCCATCAGCCCTCCATCACATCCATTATTGTCGGGAACGCAATCAACGAGTTCCTGCTCTGACAGTGACAGTAAATTCTTTGTTTTGATCTGGTTGATCCCTTCCACTGCAACTATAGTTGAAAATGCCCAGCAACTACCTGTGGTTTTGAACATTATATACCGATATCATATCAGTCAACTTGTTATATCGCTCAGAGATAAAAAATTACAGATTAACACGAGAAACTAACCGCAGTTGCCTTGATTCTTAACAGGGGTAACAGCACCCTTAGTCCTCCAATCAACAGATTCCGGCACATCAGCAGTCTCCCCATACCTGAACCCAGTCACAGGACGCGGGTGGAACATCCTGTGATGATTGATGTTAGAGCTGTAAGACTTCCTGAACTCAAGATTAGTCATGTCTGCAAACTGGTTAAGATCGAGCTTGTAAGGCCTGTCCATCTTGTTCACGTCATGAATGAACTGAACATTAGCCTTAAACACATTGAACCGCCTTTTCTTGTCCTCAAGATCACGAGACACCGTGTGGTGAGCCCTCCATCTCTCGTACAGGTCCCACAGGGTCTCGTCGGATGCAAGGTCTTTCTCAGTGAAATCGAAGCTCTCAGCCAGGCCTAAGGCCAAGACTGCACAAACTACCACCAACAGTACCTTACCTGTATTCATTGTCAAACAGAAAAATTTCGCCAACAAAATTATTATTTTTTTTCTAAAGGGAAAAATGAAAGATGGTTTGATGTAAAAATGTTTACATGGATGGGAGTCTTATATAGTAATCAAGTTCATGCAACTCGTACCGATCATTAGATGGGTTTTGGAGCTTTTTTCCTGAAATTCAGGAAAAAAGAAGTTTGTTTTCAACAAATTGGACGTGTGCATCTCAGAGAATTTAAGAAGTATGGTGTTTTTTTCTGCAGAAACTGACGAGCTTCAAAGACAAGACTGTTTTGAGCGTAAGATATAAGGTAAGTTGATCTGCATGTACTGCCAGTCTGCAACTAACCGCTTCCGAAATCCAGAGGCATAGCTGCTAACTGAATGTACTTCTGTGAAAACAAGTGTTGAAATGATGCATGATGGCTATCTCTTTCACTGATCTTCCATAGCAATATTTCAAATGTGACGCGGTGGGAATTTGGGTTTTAGCAGTGGCTTTTCACACTGAACTCTCTTACAATTTCTCAAACAAGACACGATAGGAATTCGGGTTTTAGCCATTGATCTCCACATGCAGGAGCAAACCTAGGATTTTAGAGTACCCAATACCTCAACAGTCTAGTCTTTGTCAAAAAAACTCGAAAACTGTAAGAAAAATATACCTTTAAACCAGATTAAACCATAATAGGGACTTATTTTCATTGCTCATGCCGTATAAGCATTTTATAAAAAGTTTACAAGTTACAACTGCAATCGCTCGTGTTTAACAGCAGACGACATAAATCATAATACAAATCTAGAAACCAAAAGCAGGCATAAATAACATTAATAGTATCGGTTGTATAAATCTATGGTAGCCAACCCACAAGCTATGTCGCTTTCCAAAACATCATCAAATAGAGATTCGGTAACCCCAGTAGTGTCTAGTCGGTGTATAACTTTTCTCGAAACAATCTTGCCATCTTCCCCTACAGCAAAGAGGTAATCTGTTGCCTTGTCTTCAGGGAAAAACAGTTGTTTCTTGACAGAAACTATAGCTGCAGCAGAGAGAGGCATATAAGGCCATGGCATCTGTTTAAAGTTCAAACATGGACATCTATGACAACTCATACTGATAGGATCATCCACCTGTCGTTTATTCCAATAGCGGACCGTGTAGTCTAGGAGAACAAACACAACTTCCCAACCCATGGCCTTGATTTTGGGGTAATGCTTCTCCACCATTTTGTAACGGTCACATTTGCTCCACGAAAGGTAAAGGAGCACGTTCTTGCCTTGGAGCTGCTCGGACTTGAACTCTTTACCATTCTGAATCATCCGACAGTTGTTGAATACTGATGAAAAAATAGGGGTGAGTGATCTCACATATTCCAACCTTTGTTTTACAATAGCGGTTCGAGTGAAAGGATATTGGTCGACTCCCAAATTGATTATGACTTCTCTTCCACACAGCTCACCAGATTTGCAATCGGGTGGTATAATGATGAATTTTTCCCCGGGCCAGTACCATCCCCGGCCAAATATACGCCACAGCTTGCGACAAACCACGGTGGAGCAGTTGAAAAGAAACCAGGATTTGATCTTTAAAAGCCTCAGAACCCGACGGAGTTGTTCATCGTATGAATTTGGTTCATCGTGAAAAGGCATGGGTACGAGCACAATCTCAAGCTGTTGGTTGTTAGCTAAGCAATGGTCGTGGGCCGCCTTAATGTCTTCCATGATATCCCCATCAATGAAGAGGTACAATCCTACATACTTACGAGACAGATCAAGGACAGTAGAGAATACATCTACATCAGTTTCAGCAGCATCAAATCTGCAGAGACGGGTCTGGGGATCGCAAAGCAGAATATCCCCGCAAAGGGATAGAGGCTCCTGACAATCCTCATAAACAATGTTGGCATTGCCCCCATTGGGAAGCTTGTATAAAGGATGCAACTTGGAGAAGAATGGGCCAGTCATGTCCATAGGGTCCAACCTACACCTCAAGAAGTTATCTTGTTTATTAATCGCATCAAAAGTGCTGGGGAGAAAGGGAGCGCACTCGAAATCATGATACCAAAAAATATCAAAGGCTTCTTCACCCTCCAAAATGATTCCCTGGGGATCGACCAAAATGGCCGAGTCTGAGTCCCAGACCTCTGGGAGACTCGGATGTAAGTCAATGGGATATGTGAGACATAGACACGCGTGTAGATAATCACGCGTCTCAAAATCAGAAAAGGGTACAGCAAGGCAGGAGAAGGCAGAATAAAAGTGATAGAAAGCACCCTTTAGATTATAAAGGACATCAGTTCTCAAATTAGCAACCACAACCATCTCAAAAGGACAACCTTGTCGAGATAACCCGTCGTATGCGTCTATTAAGGCACGGCATCGTTTAGCAATGGTTTCGTCACTGAGCATAGGCAGGTTGAAACAACAAATAAGGAGGTATTTTCCATCGAGAGAATCAAAAGAAACAGGTTCGCGTTGAGGAACACCTTTGTTAAATCGTACCAAGTGAGTCGTCTTACCATTATACGACAAAAACTGTCGAACCCCGCCGCAGTTTAATTTCTCTCCTTTGACAATCTGGATTGGTTTAGGTTCCTTACGCTTGGAATCAACCAGCTTATCATAAGCTTTTCTAAGGATCTTAGTATCACCATCATAAGCGCCTCTAATGAGATCCGCCTCGGAAAGGCGGCCTTGGCTAACTAGAAAAGTTTTTGGAATTTCTACTTCTTTATGTGTGCGTGAAAATCTCTCAGTTATGATTTCAGAAGAAGAGGGGAAAAACATCTTGATCCAATTAACTAACTGGATTAAACTGAGAATGAGAATGAAATCTTTTATTCCTACGAAATAACCCTAGTATATATATTAGGGTAAGACGTTTTATTAAATTAAGAATGGCATAATATTTACGAATTCATGAATACAACTTTTATACTCGAGTACGATTCTAGGTTACACAATTACATAACAACAAGGGAATCGAAATATACAAAGATACGGAAAATATACGACGCTAGAACTAGGAAGAAGATATATATTTGTCATCGTATAGGATAGATTATTCCTATAAAAGAACCCTTAATCTAGCCGCACAAACGTATATAAGACGGTCTGACACGCGAGAAGTACACGGATTTGGTTTGTCTCATGAAAGACTCACCAGTATATAGTTTAAACCGTAAAATCTACATTTAAACCGGATTAAACCGTAATAGGGACTGATTTTCATTGCTTTTACTGAAGCACGGTAATTCGCCAAGTGCTTTCACGCTTAGATAAATATGGCATTTGTAAAAACGAAAATTCCAACCTCAAAAGTACATGCTGCATTAAGCATTTTATAAAAAGGTAGTACACTGTTTACAAGTTACAACTGCAATTGCTCGTCTTTAACAGCAGACGACATGAATCATAATAGATTGATCAAATGTCTGTGCAGTAACACTCAAGCGAAACCGTTTACATAAAACAGGGGTGTAAATGAGGAAAGATGGAAGATTAAGCAAGATGGTCCCTTTGCTGCGCTTGCTGTATGAGCTCTTCCCTCATCCTCCTGACCTCGATTTCCTTCTCTTCTCTTTCTCTCTGCAAATTTAAAGTTCACGATCACTTAAAATTAGTAGAGTATGCAATGAGTATCAGAGTATGGATCTGGCAATTTTCTAGCTTCCTCAAAAACAATGGTTCTAATATGCCTCTCACGGCTGGGGAAGAAAGGCGAGGGGAGGAAGGGAGGAAGGGAGGAGCTTTAATACAACCAACATTCATCGTCAAACTATCATATGGCAACAGCATTAATTTGGATCCAAAATGGTTACCAGATCTCAGCTATGAATCAGTAAGGGGGTCAGATGTACAAACGCTTACCCTATCTTATAAACAAAACGGTGAAAATGTCGTTTGTCGATGACTCGTTATCCAAAGAGCGAAAATGACGTCATTAGATTAGTCTCTTAATCAACTGGTTGAAGGTAATTGAATCACACAGTCATATCTTGCTACAGAAAATTACTCCCATAAAAGGGTAAAAATCATTCCATAACCAAAGATTGATCTAATCACACTTGTGCACGGAGGAATCCTATCAGTTCAATATGTTAAAGCACGCCTTACAACCATGGGAGTTAGAAATCAGTTGTCGCATATAGAGTTTTCACTTCTCCATGCCGATAATTTTTAATGCTCGATATAAAAACAAGCCGCGATAATTGACCACAATGTCATAGCACACACAGCTACAAACGGCCATTACCGTGATCACAACCAAAACAACGATATAAAACCATGCTTACAGCTAGGAAAGCTAATGGGATAAAAACTACAGACTAATTCATCACTTGCAATTCATAGCTACCGCCTAACCAGAAACATTATGGCCGAACCCCAACGCCTCAAGCTCTCCCGCGAATAACTCTCTCCGTCTCAAACATTTCTTTACCTTCTGTATTCTTTGTGAGGGGCATTTTAATCAAAGCTAAACAAATGATTGGGGCGGAGGGAGTAGTTAATAAAAAAGGGGTCGAAATTACACGGTTTTGCCCTTATGTTACTAACACAAAAGAGCCTTTCTTTCTACTCCGTCTTGATCATTTGTTTACCTTTGATTAAAATATTTCTTACAAATACTAAAACCCGCAAATTACTCGACATTATCGGCAATAGCTCAATAGTCAAGTCAATATGAATCAAATAAAGTCCTCTAATGAATAATAAAACCTAATTATCCAGAAATTATGAAGATAAATAAGAATTAATTAGGGTTTCTGAATTGAAAATATAAATAATAATTAAAATTATACCTTTTCATCTTGGTGAAGAGCGATCCAAACATGAACTTTCTCCATAGATTGCCAGAAAACGAAGGCACCAATTGACATTCCTAAAAATGTTCCCATTTTCACCATTGTTGTGTTTTCTGCTTCGTCTTCTTTTCTTCTTCCCTTCTCAATTGTTCTTCAGTCTTCAAGATGTGTGAAAGTGAAAGTGTGAATAGGTGAGGACTTAGGACTGAGGTGGATACTCGAAAGTATAGCTGTTCATGGGTCATCCCGCCCATTGGCCCTGTCCATCCGGCTCGCTTATTAAGTGGGCTCGGACAAGGTTTTTTTACCCGAAAAATTAAGAGGGCGGGTCAAGTCCGGTCCGCCAAGTTAAATGGGCGGGTATGGACAACAAGAAAAGCCCGTGGGTCGGCCCATTAGGCCCATTTAGTATTTAAATCTTTTGCTTTTACTCTTATAAAAAGACATTTTCAATGAAAATTGTATCAATTTTATATAGATGTGAAATACTAAAATATTAGTATACTCCGTAAATATATAAGACGTAAACTATATAGGTTAAAATATAACGAAAATATTTATATATAGGTACCCTATATTTTAGTTAATAGAATATCTAAATTGAAGTCTCGTGTTACGGCCCATTAGCCCATGGGTCGTCCGGCTTTTGAGTAAAGGGCGGGCAAGGGCAAGGATAATTGGCCCATAATTATGGCCTAGCCCGCCCACTAAGGTTTAAAGGGCAACTTTTTTCTTCATGACCCGGCCCATGTCCGGCCCAAGCCCGCATTTGAACAGCTCTACTCGAAAGTGGAAATTATCGCTCGCAAATTTAACCCGACTCGATAGAACCCGGAAATATATAAACCCGAAACCAACCTCCGATTTGTTGGGGAGCCGAGACCGATACAACCTAATGTTTAGTGACCCAATCCCGAATCTAAGCCGATATGAATTTGACTGGCCGTGTTATTAATCTTAATATTATTGATCCAAATGAACGTGATTTAGTGCTTAGTTGATATGTTTGACTTAATAACAAATTAATCAAACAATAATGACGGAAAACTAAAAGTATTGATAAAAAGTTGAAGTAATGTGATAAAAAAAAACACACAACTAACATAGTCAGTGAGACTAGACCTAGCAAACAAATCGATTGATCGAGTTGGGTCAATTCAGATTTCAGGAAATTTTGATTTATGTTATTGTTAAGTTATTTAGGAATAACGGTTAGTTTCCAACAATATTATATTCGGATCGGATTATATATTGTCTAGTCAACTTTTGGGGTCACTGACTCACTGCCTCACTGGTTTCATTATCGAGTTATTCGGGGAGGATCATTCGAGAATCGAGCCTAGTCTCTGGTCAATCAAGTTTATTCCGGTTTGGTCCAAAATCTACGTAATAAACAACCTATTGATCTGCACCGTAAGTCTATATTGGTCCCTTTTTGGGCTCAAGCTAACAAAGAATGTTTGAGCTTAGAGCGAAGCCTTGTGTCCTAGTCATGTTAAACGGGTTGGACAAGTCACGCATCGGATTATACGAGTGTAAATTGAAATTAGACAAGCCTGGCCTAGATCCGAACCGTGAATTAAGACTCAAGACCACGACATCCGTCTCGTCCATGAACCCGACTTGCAACCACTAGTGTTTACTGTTTACCTGTTTACATCATTGCAAGTTTGCAACCGAGGCTTTCTATTCTTCGTTTTGTACTATCATTTGCATTTCCAGACTTCACCACCTTAACTTAACTTGATAGTAAAAATCGATCGTAGAATCCACTCGATCCTTAACCACCATGACTTAGGGTTTGGTTCGACTCTCATTGTAATCTTTATAGATCCTGATACTCGTAAATTTGGAATATGCGATTAAACATGGCTACTACACTCTATAACACTTAAATATTCATTATTGTCTCCTATAAAACCGTCTTATATCAATTAATTATGTATACGGTACGTAATATTATTGAAGTCAACATCAACCGTACCTACTAATTCACTAAACACACAACTCTGTTTCGACGTATCATATGTACACATGATTCAATTATCTTAATTACGTAATTTTTTAGGTCCTCCGATCCAAGTGACTAATAATATTATGGAAAATAATACCACCGAATTATATAAAGACGAAACTAGTGACATACTTGCTCATTAATTAGTGTCTTTAATTACGGTCATTATTAAGTTTCATATTTCCCACTCCCGCTAAATGCTGATGGCTTAATCATATATCCTCTCTGTCTCATTCATATGTTTACTTTTCTTTTAATTATTAGTGAATGACATTTTAATTATATTAGAAGATAAGCAAATGATTCGGATGTAGAAAATAATTTCTAATACGGAGTAATAGAATTTGTGGTCTTATGATCTACAATTGATTTTTATTTAAAACCATCTTAACCCTGAGTTTTATAGATCCACGCATGTCGCATGATAAACCAAACGAATTCTCACTAATTCTTATTTAAAACCGTCTCATCTTACGCTAGCTCTTACACCCGATTGAAATAAAGGTGGAAACAAAATGAGCTTCGTTGTGTAAGCAATACTGGATCCAAAAATTTTCTTTTCGAGGTCCAAAGAAAAACATATTTATACCTGAAAATATAATTTATTTTTTTTCACCTATAAATAATTGGACCAAAATACTCCAAAAAATGTTAGTTTGAATTGTTTATGATGTCATGGGACCCCGGATAAGGTTTCGTGTCTTCACCACTAATTATAGGAGGTTTTAAGTTAAGTTGGTTTTAAAGAAGGCCGACTGATTAATTTAGTTTGATTAATTATAGTCTATTGGGCTTGCTTGTAAACAAAGTTTCTTTTCACTACAAGTCTATAACGGTTGAATCGTGCATGCATTATGAACTAGCTAGTGAGTAGTGACACTCCTAGGCAAATTATCATCGTCCTTTGTTAATCATACACTAATAAACAATTAATGGGTTGTTTTGTCCTTATATCATGTATGAAATTTATTTTAATTATCTTAAATGGCGGATCCAAGACATCCTCGATCATTCATTGGCATAACATGGAATTATAAAATATCGGACCAGCTTTAGGTATCGGTTTTTCATTTGAGCTTCTATAATTATATTATTTGTCTTCTTAGTGCACTTAGATATTTCTAATTACACAAGTTTTTATTCAAAACGGAGTATCAGTCTTAGTTTTAAAACGAGTCAAGAAAAACAGATGGTCTAGATATTAGCAAAAATATACTCCGTATAAGACTACAAGTGGGGTGCAATTACCCGACCACCCATTTATTTTTAAGACATATATATCCATTTTAAGGAAGTCGGGTCTTCAAATTAAAACCATTTTATAAAGCAAGTTGAAAAAAGTCAACATAATTAGCTATTATTAAAACAGACACATCAAATAATTTGAAGTTGTGCCCATGTTATGGGGCTAATGACCTATATTATAGTACTAACCAAAGTGTATCTAACTAGCTAATTATTCTCTTTATGTTATATAGATCGAATGGACACTAACATTCACTTAACCTGTGTAGCAATAATTAGAGGAATAATTAAGGTTTGAATTTATAAACCTTGATTAGAAATCTAAACACTTACACCATTATATTAATCATAGTTATTCTGTGAAATGATTTTAGTATTTTGCACTGTGAAACCGTATTATTGTGTAAAGACAATTACGGAGCTATTTATTAGTATCAAATGAATAATTTTCTTATTAAAATGGTCGTTTTAGAGTATAAGTTAAGACCGTCTTACTTTATAATTTGTGCGTATTAATATTTACATGAGGTCGCCTAGAGAGAGTGAGAGGGTGGGTCCCATTCGATATGGAACGAGTGGCCAAGAAATTTGCTCTATTCCTTTGAACATGGATCTCACACCTGATCTCGAGATGAGATGAGCAACCACCACATTAAATCGCACTTAATTAAACATCTCGTAATGTTATGTCATTAAGTTGAGGCTATCTAATTCAAACACAAGCACTCTAACCCAACTAATTGTTATTATCAATCACTTTTTTTTTCTGACTAATATTGCATGGTACTTTGTATTAGGTCCATATATAATTTGTGATAATTTAAACCGTACATCATCCTTAGAAATTTCTATGTTCAAATTCACTTTTCAGTCAATTAATCAAATTCAAAACTATGACTACTACTTAGTACGAAATACTTACAAATATACTGACAAAAACAATACTTGAAACCGTCTTATTCTATAAGACAGATCATTTTATATACACAAATTCTTACATGTGATTGTCACTAGTTATAACGATGTTTATAGCTGATTTAAATAAACGTTTAATAATTAAAAAGAACAGTTTAATACTATAAAACAACTTCATTCTATTAACTAACGATAAATATCCATCAAAACATGTTCAAAATATCTATTGATCAAAACATCGAATAAAGTTCGTACAGTAACAATAACCTTATTAGTTTTGCTACAAAGTTCACAATTCATAATCAATTAAGGGGGTGTTTGGTTGGACATATTGGAATGGAATGGAATGGATTTGATCCATTCCATTGTTTGGTTGGGGTGATTTGGAATGGAGTTAGATACCCAATGGATTCTAACTCCACCCCAACCCCTTGGAATCTCATACCCACCCTTCCCCCTTGGATTCAAACTCCATTCCCCCCTTTTATATTTTTTGTTGAACCAAACAAGATTAGGCAAGTATGGATTTAGAATCTCATACTACCATACTATCAAACTCCATTCCATTCCATTCCGACTTGATGAACCAAACGACCCCTAAGAAGTAGTCATATTGATTTATCAAATTTATGTCACAATCAATATAGTCCAACGACTAAAGAAGGAACAAAGCACAAACAAACATGTTATTGCATCAAACATTCAACCTCCAAAAATCAATCCAATTACACAATTGCTAAGGTTTAAAAAACAAAAGAACATATCACATCAATCTCCAAATTAAGCACTAGAATAATCTATACAGTAAACCCCATCTCCGTCTCCGTCTCCGTCTTCCTCCCCGTAACCAATTTCACCAAATGGCCGACTCCAAATAAAAGGCCGAAACATAAAACGAACCAAATAATTCTTGAGCTTTAGGTTCAAGAATGACAAGTTATGCGTGGTTTACACATAATAGGCTATCACGTTCTGTATATGAATCCCAAGTATACTAAAAGGATTAAATTTCCTTTATATTAGGCACCACAAATAACGGCTGCGAGATCCACGAAACAAACTTAACGAATCCGACTGGCTAACTCCGATGAATCTTTATACTCCAAACTTTAATCTCCCCATCAAGCCCACCACTAAACACCGAAATTCCATCTTCACCATCCAATTTCCCGGACAAACACTTAACCGCCTTCTTATGCCCACTCAAAACCGTCAAACAACAAAACTTACCCTCTCCCTCACACCCGCCACGCCGCCAAATCCTAACCGTCCGATCCGCCGACCCACTTATCAAAAACTCCCCAACATTTATCAAACAGAGGATTGCCCCCTCATGTCCCCTGAGGGCTCCACTCACGGACATATACTTCCCGCTATCTTCCCTCTCCCATACCAAGATCGAACGATCACATGCACCGGAGAATAAGATCGAACCGTCGTCATTTAAAGTCAATGCATTGACCGCTGACTTATGTTTTTCCAATGTGGCAACTAAACCAAGTTTCTTCTCTTTAGTACTCCAAACCTGTCAAGAGACCGTAAATAATGTTAATTTTTTTTTCGATTAGTTAACATATAATGTTATACTTTTTCCGTCCGTTTCATAAGTCGTTTTAGATTATTACACAGAATTACAAGAACTATTGCATGCAAATTAAAATGGAGCAAAAATTAGTTCATAATGAAGGTACAAACTACAAAAACAACTTTGTTGGACGATGAAAACTTCTACATTTTTTGTTACAATTTTCACTTTTTTCGAGTTTTCCTTATACTATTACCCTTTCGCCCTGCTATGTCCCAATCCCGGCTCCAATATAGACATGCAATGGTCGATTTAGAAGATTTACGGTTATAACTTATAACTAACGAATCACAACATTAACAATTTTTCGCCCCTAACTATAAATCCTAGCTTACGTCACATATTACGTAATTAAGTGACTAAATTACAATTAATAAAATTATTTACATTCTATTTCAATTCGTACCTGTATCCGACCCTCGGCCGAACCGGTATAAACCACATCATCACTCGAAACCGTTACGGCATTAACAGCATCCTCGCTGGCATTAACAGACTCCTTACACCTCAGATCACCCGGGCCCCACACCTTCAACGTTTTATCCCATGAAACGGAGTAAATTCTCTTACTAGTTACCGCAAGTGACGAAACGGCGTCGTTATGCTCCACCCATAGCCGTGTCTTATGTCGCCTGACTTGCACGTGATTCTTCGGTACCGGAAACCTAAGCAACCGGTCCGATAAAGTCGGTAGAGTCGCCACTTGTTTATGAGTCCCCGTACTTAACGGCGCCGTTATCTTCCAGACGCGGATTTTACCGTCTTGATGAGCTGTAAGGACGGTACCTATACGGAAATATATTATCGTTAGAGAATTTATTATCAAAAATTATTTTATTTAAGGTCAAATGTTTTAAAATTCTCACTAATGAAACAGTCAAACTAGGAAAATTATGCACGATATAATTCAAACGATAATATATTCCCGTACCTTTAGAAAACGCGATGGATTTAACAGCACCAGAAGACGGAGAATTAACATTAAACGAATCAACAAGCGATAATGACGCAGAATCGTAAACATTAATCTGATGTCCAGCCGAAGCGTAAAGATTCGCCGACGACGCTGACGTGGATGATGAGGTGGATGAAAGAGAAAGCGAGGTAATCGGAGACGATAGAGAAATAGTCGAGGCTAGAGAATACGTGAGGGTGACGGTTGACGTGTCGAGGAGGAAAGATTGTAACGAAGGGACAGATGGCAGTGTTTGGAGAGAACTGTGACTTTGTAAGACGAAAGCGGAGGCGGAGGAGGAGGAGGAGGAGAGTGAAATGGCGTCGTCTTCGCCGGCGACTGTTGAAGTGCAAAATGCAAGACGAGTTTTTATTTTCATTTTATTTTTGAATTGGGTTTTGTTTTTGTTGTTGGGAAATTGAGTGTATGTTTTTTTTAATTTTTTTAGATTATTTGGGTGTTATATATAGGTGGAAAAAAAATGAAAAATGGCGTGCATGCAAAATGGTACTGTATAGTGTATAAAGTAGTACGTTGAATACTAGAGATTAATAAATAAGGTGCAAGTTGGTGGTGTCGGGGGGAAGGTTGGTGCAAGTTTCATACACCGTATAAATTATTTCTCTCGCCGCTAGTAAAGTCTAATTACGGTCGGTACTCATGATCTGGGTTTATTACCGTCAGGCGTCAACAATAATTAATTAAATGCTCTATAATTAATAAAAAAAATATCTCCTCTTTTGTCATACTGAGTAATTATTATCGTTTATATTGCCATTTTATTTTGTTTTACACGTGAATCTAAATTTTTTCTATTATAAAATTAAAGATAAATAAATGATCGGAACAGACGGTATATATATAGTGATTAGGGCCAAAGTGGAGTGCAATAAGATAAGGAAGAGGACCCAGGGCTTGGGAGTTCAAACTTCAAACGCGTTACAAGACTTAAAGAAGAATTTAGAAGGGTATAAAGCGGAATCTGAAAGCAGGTCAAATGCTTAAATTGAGTTGCCTACAGCCTACATGGCTGGCATGAAATTGAAAGTTGGCTTAAAATATGCATATTTTTGGCAACTGGTTAACATAAAGTTGATACATTGGCCCCATGGTTAAGAATTTAGGTCCGGTGGTCCGTACCCATTTTCATCTTCTTTTTTCTCTTTATCTTTTCTTCCCAAGTTCGATGAATGTTTATCGACAACGGCGATAAGGAGGTCGAGGTTTATTTATTGACTTAATGTGTGAATATTTAAAATTTGTTATTAAACAAAGGGGTTGATAATTTTACATAGAACTCTGATAAACTGGTGAAAATTGACCTTTTCTTACATAACTAACTAACTAAGATCCTTAACTGATGAAAAGAATCAAATACTTATGGCCAAATGGGGATTGAAATGGCAAATATTTTGAATAAATGAACACTATATGTTATTTCTAATCCGTTTTGAATGTTAAATACTTTGCACTTCGCAAATATTATATGATCGTAGAATAGATTCATATAAAACTTGTTATTAAGACCTAAAATAAATATAGATTTTACATGTTATCCTTTTACAATGTTGATATACTCCCTCCTATTCTCCATATTCTTCCCTATTTCCTTAAACGGATTATTCAGGTTTTCTTCCCCTTTCCTTTTTTGTAACCTTTTTACTCTTATTTTATTCATTCCTCTTTCCTATTACCAAACCCCACCCAACTCACAATTCCTTATTTTATTCATTCCTCTCTCCTATCACCAAACCCACACAACTCACAATACCTTATTTTATTCATTCCTCTCTCTAACACACAAACTCCTCCTTAATCCTTGTGCCCTTGGCAAAAGGGAAGAAAATGAAGAATAGGAGGGAGTATTACTTTTTGAGACAAGCTTGATACGTGGTGACATTTTTAGTTGGCATGAATCTCGGGAATTAGTTACCACTTGTGTTCCTCTTGATAGCATTACCTCTCAAAACATTACAAATTATGTTAAGTTAACATCAGCATTACTGTAAATAAGGGTGTTAATGAGATATAGATGAGAGAGCTCGCGAGCAATTCGAGCTCGGCTCGGTCAAAGCTCATGTGAGCTCCGCTCAAGAGGTTAACGAGTCAAGTCAAGCTAACGTTGGCTTGGCTCGAAAAGCTCGCGAGCAGCTCAAACTTGTGTAATTATATAAGATATTACTCATATTTTATAAAAATATTTTGTCATGATTATATATTTGTATATATCACACGTATATCAAAAATGTCTCGCTGATTTTCCCAATATTTGTATATAAAACTTTCGAGCCGTGTTAATGAAAATATCGAGGAAAAAAAAATGAAAATTCAACAATTATGTATAAGCTCAAGTTAAAGCTCGTAAGCTTGATAACACTACAAGAGAATGATCATTTAGCTACTAATTTAGCAACTTACCAAAACTCAGTTGCTAAATATATAATTTAGCGACTAATGTTGAGACTAAAATATATTTAGTCTCTGCTTAAGAGACTAAACTAAAATGGTAGCTAATTATGTCTCTATTGTAGAGACAAAACAAAACGAGTAGCAAATTTAATATCGAATTTAAGTTTTCAGCTACGGAAATACGTTGGTAGCTAAATTATAGAGACAAAACTAAGTGAGTAACAAATTTAGTATCTAATTTAAGTCTTCGGCTACGGAAATACGTTGGTAGCTAAAGTTATAGAGACGAAACAGAGTGAGTAGTATAGCAAATTTAGCATCTAATTTAAGTTTTCAGCTACGGAAATACGTTGGTAGCTAAAGTTAATTTTCGTTATCGTGTATTTTTTATATTTCATAAAAAATTTAATGAATTATTATTATTATAATCTACTTATATTATTATAACTACTAGTTTAGATCTCGTGCAATATATGCACAGTATATAGAGTTTTTATATTTTTAGTACTCCGCATATGAGTTATATAAATTAGTACTTCATAAATTTTTCATATTTTTATCATTGTATTTTGTTTTGAGAGAAAAAAAAATTAGAACTGAAAGTTCATCAAGATAATTGAGTAATGTGCTGAAATGTATTTTATTGAAAATAAGTTAATGGCTTCGATTTATAAAAATTTTCAAATCTATTATGTCACGATAATTAA
>JAGPOY010001572.1:0-16110 GCA_018983105.1 Silene uniflora
TATTGAAGTTATAGCCGGCTATCAGTGACATAAGATGGTGATAAGGAACAAATAACGGTCTAGTACTATTTCGGTTACGAGGACGTAACAGTTGTCTTAAGAGGGGTAGGATGCCGCACTGCGGTGATAGAAGCTTTGAGTTTTAATTATAGAACGAAGGATGGGTCGTGGTTTATGTTGTTAAAGGTATGGGTTGTACTCCTGGAGTTATGTGTTTGAAATGAATGGATATAGAGTAATGTTATAGGTAGGTATGATTGCAATAGTGTTAACGGACTTGGGTAGTGAAGAGTATGAGTGTGAGCAAACTTTGAGGACGAAGTTCATTTTAAGGGTGGTAGAATGTAACATTTCATGTCGGTAATTAGAGGGTAGCTGATAGAGATGTATGAGTTGTGTATTTTTAATAAAACAATGATAGCAAAGCGGTGAACTATACGTCGTGATAATTATAGTACTTTAGAGTTGGGGTTGAATTGGTTGGATTAGGTGCATTATGATTGTTGTGATCTACGTTGTTAAGGGTGTCTATGTTATATAGGTACGGGTTTGAACTTCGGGGACGAAGTTCATTTTTAAGGAGGGAAGACTGTAATACTCCGTTTTCTGCTAAGGGTCTACTCGGCCAAATAGTGTCTACTCGGCCGAGTAGACGTTGTGACTTAATAGGCAAGAGTTCTGCCGAGTGTACATACTCGACCGAGTACAGGAACACTCGGCCGAGTAGCGAGTACTCGGCCGAGTAACACTGTAGCTCGGCCGAGTAGTCCGTCGGGTTAGGCAAACCGACTTAGGTTTAATTAGGAATGATTTATAATTATAAAAGGACTTGACATATCATCAGTTACAGTTTTACGTATCTTCACTTTTCACAAAACCCTTAAATTGTTCCTAATCATTCCTAAGCCAAGCTAGAGTTCGGATCTTCGCCTTTCGCCGTCGCTATTTCGTAAGTATTACCAAGATCTACATCTTGCGTTATTATTCTTTTACGATTGATTCAGTAGATTTGTATGAGAACATGATTAGGGCACTATTTGATTATATGTGTTGTAATTGTTCGACGGTGATTTCGTAGAGAGCCCTTTTAGCCGATTGATTGTGCTTTGCTTGCGGATTTGCTATCAGGTAGGGTTTCCCTACTCAGTAATTCATTTGAGACGATGTTGTGTTGATTAACTGCTGAGACTGATTACATGCTTGATAGTATGACATGATTGATGGTATTAACGTATGGTATGATTGTTCCGGCTGAATAACGGTTCCGGCTGAGTGAGTCTATTGTTGTGAGATGGTCCACGCCCTTCGATCGCTCCTTGTGACTCCCATCACAAGGAGGATGTGCACATTAATGAACCTAGCTAGGGTTTCACTTGTTGCGATGAGTGGCTGCGGTGACGAGGCTGTGTCACTGGCTGATGGGTACTTGTTGCGATGAGTATCTGGCTGAAGGGATTGAATATGAATGATTGACTTCCGCTGTGTTAATATTACATTGCATCTATATTTATGACTGGTTTTTTTTGGTGTAATGTAAGTATATTTAATAAAATAGATAATTACAAGAGTTTTGAGATTAAATACATCATAAAACAAAGCTTAAACAAACTTCATCTTGTGTATCCAATCCCGATCCTCCCGTGTTATAGTCTGCTGGTCTCTATGCTGGAGTTTCATCTTCATATCAAGCTTAAGCTTACCAATAAATCAATAATCTTCTCTGGTCTCTCAAGAACACCCTCATGCTTACTCTTGTTTCGATTAGACCACAGATGATACACAATTCCCATAACCACGGCAACCTGTATACCTCTTTTGAGCTTGGTTCCCTTTCTCTGAGCACACCACTCTAACACATTCCTCACTGGCCAACTCCATTGACTGGTTGTGTTTGCTGACCTCGTTGTTGTTGTCTTTTGACTTGCGGTGATCCATTGAGGGTGGTGAGCAGCTGTTTAGCGGGTTTTGTTTGATGCTATCTTCCGGGATGGATGGGATGCCGCTGAGTCTAGATGACAGCTATTATAGCTTGCGCTGAGTTTAGTAATCGTCTTTAGATAGTTTGAGTTGTACCTTTTACAATTTCAGTTTTGGTTTCAGATGTTGTAATCACTTTAACTTATCATATTTAATAAATGTTATTTCTTTATGGTCTATTTGATATATTTACCTCGGGCAACCGAGACATTCTTATATGTCAGGGTGATCCTTGGTAAGGCACTTTGGTATATGGGGGTGTTACATAAAGACTTATGCTACAATGGAGGGGATGGAACGAATGACTGATCAAAATGATTTTCTACGAAGAAAGTGCCCGTCAAATTCTGGCAATTCCACTAATGAACTCAAAAAGGAAGGATGAAGTAGTTTGGCAGTACACGAATCATGGAGCTTATACAGTCAAAAGCGGGTATGGAACTATCTTCGAGGAATACTTCAGTCGAAAGGGTTCTCAAAAGGCCAGAATAAGGATCGAACAAGGACACAAACCGTTCTGCAGGAAATGGTTGTGGAGGCTACCTGGTCCGCAATCATGAAAAATCTTAATTTGGAAAATTATCACTAGCTCCCACCCGGTGGGGAGTGAATTTCAGAAAATGAGCATGGAATGGGGCTCATCATGTTACATGTGTGGATAAGAGAGCAATAATTTGGAGACTTTGGAACATTTGTTCCGGGATTGTGAAATTAGCTCGAGGATTTGGGCTAGCTCACCTTTGGGGATTAATACTAGAAGTGCTATGAACATAAAGTTGGGTTGTAAATTGGATTAAGTTCCTGGGGAAGCTAGAAGATGGCCAGTGTCAACTCCTACAATTTTTGGCTATTCTCTCTGGTATTTGGAATATGCGTAATAATTGTATCTTCCGGGGGGAGGAGTTTAACCCTATTAGTTTCTTTAACCGTTGCTCAAAGATGGTGAATATAACCACACAAGCGATTAAGAAGAAAGAGGGGAATGAAGGTATGATACCATCTGCTGAGATAGGAAATGAAAGGAATACTTTCGTCGCAATCTCTTTAAAGGGTGGCAGACAGGTCTCTGTCATTGAGGGATCTGACTTATGCCATATGGTCAGAGTGCAAGTGGATGCTAGTTGGGATACATCCCTCAAGGCGGGCTTCGGTTGGGTGATGATGTCTGATAGGGGTGACTTTTGTTTTGAAGGATGCGTTAAAGGACGAGCTGAATCGGCTCTTCAAGCAGAGGGTTTGGGTGTGAAAAAGGTACTAGAATGGGCTTGTAGTTAGGGAATCCTTCACTTGGAAATCGCATCAGACTGTCTGTAGCTACTCTCGCAATGGGCATAAGGGAGATAGTCAACAAGCAGATAAAGGGGATTATTAGAGACTTCTCTTATCTTGTTTCTGATTTTCATTGTTTGTCTTTTTATTATACACAAATAGAAGGGCTCATGACCTTGCTCGAAGGGCCATGAGTACGCAGTAGGATCTTTTTTATCGGCTGCCAAAAAAAAAAAAAAAAAAAAGAGAAATTTGTGTTGTAAAGACGCGAGTGGTTTGGATTCAATCAACTGCATCAGCTACCTTTTGCCATGTTTAGTTTTTACTTCGTAGGACATACCACATGAATAAGAAAACAGAAAGTCCCAGAATTTGATCAGCATTTTCATACCCACCACTTTCCTCCGATAGATTTCTCTTAGGAAAAAGGCGCAACTACCATAACAATGGCTGCCTCTCTGCAAAGAGCTGGCTTACGAATTGCTCGCCTTAATCAATCCCTAATCCAATCTTCTAGAACCTTCTCGTCCGATTCCGACGCTCTTGTCGAAATCCGACCCGGTGAAGTCGGTATGGTTTCCGGTATTCCCCAAGAACATCTCCATCGCCGCGTATGTCTTCTTTCATTTATTCTCAGACTGTATGTTTCATTATAATTTTAGCGATTCTGTGCATTTCAAGTTTCACTTACATTTACTGCCTCACTTGTTGCATTTGGAATTGCATATGCAAATGCAATGTAGGATTCTTTTAGAAAAAAATATACTCCCTCCGTCCCAATCATTTGTTTACCTTTGATTAATATACCCCTCACAATTGAATATAAAAGTTAACAAATGATCGAGACGGAAAGAGTAATAATGATTTACTCAAAGAGGGTAAAAACCGTACTGGTTGAGAGGGAGGTCTTGTAGACAATGGGTCATGCGGAAAGAGTTTCATTGTATTTAAAATTTTGAACAATGGGGGTAAAACCGTCTATCTTTTCCTCTCAAACCGCACTGGCCACTAGGTCACTTTGTTGCATATCCTATCATAATTCTTGGGGGAGTGTTTCCGAACTCAAAATCAGTGAGCACTAAGCTTGTGTGCACTGGATTCACATTCGCCGCTAAGAAGATTGGTTACGTGCAACTTTTTCTGCATATCTACTATGTTTGAACTTCGAAGTTGGACTTAGATAGAGGCTGACTTTTCTGTTCATCTAAGATAAGGGTAGACAGTGGAGGTTGGTCTGGGATTATATGCTACGTAAAAAAATTTGGTGTTTCCTCTATTATGGCGGGGAAGATTGTGATGTGATGTCTGAGAGTCAACAAGGATGTGGGAGTGAAGAGTCGGATATGACATGATATTGATGTAACCTGTATTACCTCGACACAACACCTGGTCGAAGAGTCGTGAAGTGTCAGGGTAACATAGGAGTAACACGTGTCATTTTAGAAAGTCTTGTGTTTGGGAGACTGAAGGGAAGGGGTGGGCTTGGGAAGGTCTCGACGTGTAGGCAGACTGGAGGGACGGACTTTGAAGATGTAACTTATGCTATTTCTTTATATGATTTGTATCAATTTCCCTGCTTCATTATAGCTGTGCTTGATATGTGACCTTCTGTGCTCTATTGTGAAAGGAATGTTTCTTTTGGAGTCATTCAAGCTTTTTCACACGTTTTTTAATCATGAATCAGGTTGTGATTTATTCGCCTGCTCGTTCTGCATCACAGCAAGGTGCCGGGAAAGTTGGGAGGTGGAAAATTAATTTTCTTTCTACCCAGAAGTAAGTGGTTTTATTTATTCTCCAGCTTATTAGATGTGAGTTAAAACTTTAAACTTTGTATATTAATAAGGACTGAGCATAGCTGCTCAGCCGATCACTTTATGCTAATGTTGTTATAGATGGGAGAATCCTTTGATGGGGTGGACATCGACAGGAGACCCATATGCTAATGTTGGTGAAGCAGGACTTACTTTTGAAAGTGAAGAAGCTGCAAAAGCCTTTGCTACAAAACATGGGTGGCAATATGTGGTATGTTTGTCTTTTCTATCCGTTTATTTGAAATGAGCTTTTTTCTGTCAAATATTCATTTTTGTTTGCTGGATTTAGTATGCGAAAACATTTACCTGTACTTTATGATGAATATGATACCTCACAAGATATTGCATATGTACATGTGTCGCATACGCACATTTGACGAAGACAAGTGTATGTTTATGTATGACTCTTTTTATATGTGTTTTACTTTGGTTCTTAGTTAAGGAAGTTAGAATATGGAGTATAACTTGTATCAGTTCAATGAGAAGAGGCCATGTCTACAACATAAGCCATTAAGTCTAGTGCAAATGTCTTGTCTGAAGTCATAAAAAAGATAAGAGCTATGCTGCTATGAGCTATGACACAATTGTGGCAAAGAGTTGTAAGAACGATAACAGTCTCTGTAGCTGGTAGTAATTGTTTGGATTCAGAGCATTCGTCCAGGTACCTGCTATGCTGACTCATTTTATAGTTGTGTGGGACTAAGGTTAAGTATTAATCAAAAAAGTGTGTAAAATACTGGTTAGACGGGAATTATTGTGGTACCGGAAGTGAAGAGGTCCAGTCTTCGGTCCTAAGAAAAAGGAAGTTCCTGATTTTCAGTCCTGCCTTGAATGTAACCGTAATTCTGTGGGCTGACCAGTTATGTCCGGCTATTCTCAAAAGATTGAAAAACTAACATCTTTATTACTCTTCTTGTACGCTTTCCTTACTATCTTTTAACTTCAGCTGTCTCTTTCTCTGTATTCCCATGTTCCTCTTCTTACCCTCTCTATTCAGTTTTGGTAGACACTATTCTCTCCATCCATTCAATATTAATGATGAATCCCTACTATACAAGCCTCTTTGTTCTAAATGAAGATAATGTTTATTTTTTCACCGTAGGTGTTTATTTCCATTTTCAATGAGGCCAAATACTAGTCACTCTTTGGTTTTGAATTGTGATGGAGTAAAGCAAAATGGTTCACTAAGGCTGCGCTTCTTTCTATTGTGAAGTAGCAGCCCTTCGATATAGTTATCGACGTTCGGAAACAACCTCCTTGTATTGTTAACACTGGTGTAAGACTTGTACATCCAATTCTCCCTTGCCCTGCAATTTGCAGGAGCCGTTGAAGCACTGGGGTAATGTTATACCCAAATTTCTTATTATTTGGCATTTTATCATTTTATTATTTTGAGGTAGACATTGTAATTTCTGTCTCGAAATTTATGTGGTTAGAAGGTTTGGTGGGTTTTGCCTAAATGTTTGGCTTGAGTCTTTGAATTTCTGATTGTTTTTTTTTGAGTTCGACTAAAGGAAGAAACAGGGTGATCACTCTTCATTGTGTTCCCTCTTAGTTGTTTTACTTGGAGACACATAGGTATGATTAGTTTCCAATAATTGAAGCGTGATTGATTATTTTGCCCAAGTCGGTGAAGAAAATGTGATTAGTCTCTTGCCAACACTTGTGCCCAAACTTTTGAATTTTGACCTGTTTTTATTGTAGCTCTTATTATGTTACATTAACTCAGCAGCTTAGCAGGCTTAGTTTTAAAAATCGTACTAGCCAAAGCAATCCAGGCCGCCTTAGGTGTGCCTTGTACATAGGGACGTTGGCAAGATAAAATAGGAACACACCGATTTTACAAATGTTTTTATGAGCGACCATTGTCCATGCTTATTCCTCTTATTATCCACCATTTTATTTAGCACCTATACTAATTACAAGTATTTTGCTAGCATTTTTTCATAACTATACAATATAAAACGTATAAGTTGATATGTTTTTTTGTTTAATTATTGATTTATAAGAAATCTTTTCGAAAAAAAAGGTACTCCATAATTTAGTAACACTCTTTTCTTCAATGTTTGTATTTGATGGGGAAAAAGGGAAAGACAAATCAGCAACAATAAATTTAGTGTATGGCGGTCTTATAATAGGTTAAGGTGAAGATAGTGTCGCAAAATGTTTAATAATGATATACAAACAAAGTTGTTCACTAAACGGAAACGACAACTCACAACAATAAAATGGTTCCAAATATTATGCAAATGGTTACTAGTTAAAATAATAGATGTCAAAATTGAAAGTGTTGATAGAAAACATAAGTGGTCCTATTATAGTACAATAAATCATTGATGTGAAATTGGAAAAAAAATTGGATATTTTCGAAAGGGAAACTCAAAAATAAAATGATGCAAGTTGACAAAAGTGTGTGTCTAGCTGACGTTGAACCTGCGATTCCTCCCTGTGTATGAAAGTATGTCTGACATTAAGTCGGTAACCATTATGCTAAATGAGGAGACGTGACTATTTTACTACATTTAAACTTTAAGCATCTACCCGGGCCATGGCCCAGTTCAGCCCTGCAGTAACTAAGTCACTGCTAGTTGTACAAGGGCGCAACTAGCGAGGTGCATTACTACGCAATTTCTCTCTCTCTTTTTTTTCTTCAGTTCTTTTCTTATGCCCTCTAAGGCTATGCTTGGGTTATTGTTGTAAAATATTATTTTGAAAGTGTGCGTAAGGCACTTGCCTAGTTGCCTTATTATCTTGGTGCCCCTTGTGCCTTTCTGAACCAAGTGAACAAAGCAATTCAAAAACCCAATATTATAAGCCACTGTGTTCGTGGGATACAAATGAAAGTAGCTTTCTAGTATGCAGGCGGCAGACCAATCTGGGTCACATGGTATAAGGTCTCACTTTGTGGTTCAGATTATCCAAAGTGAGCCTAGTGCCAGCCGCCAGGCGCTTAGTGGTATTGCCACATTCTATACACGTGCACCAAAACCAAGCTCTTTGTTTTAACTGGCAATCTCATTCAAGCTTCTTTTATCACGTCTCCTTACTCCTTGATCCTAATTATTATTGGGTTACTCTAGCTTTATTGATTTATTAGTTACTCCTATCACAATTGGAGGAATCTTTGTGTTGATAAAGAAATGGTAAACAAATTAATACTCTATGTTTTTAAAGTAGAATATTTTCAAGTTAATGTACTATGCAAGACTTGGAAGCATATGAAATAGTTTGTATTTGCATGAGTCAGTGACGCATTGCTGTAAATGTATCTTGGAGAATTGTCTAGATTTCCAAACTAGGTAAAAACATAAAGAACGTTATTCCAATGCTTCAAACTCATGAGTCATGAGTCATGCCTGTGGATTTTGAAGTCAGCGAGACAGGTCTATGCAATCTATCGCTTCCGCGATTCAATACATAAAGACGATTTTCTGATGACCCAGAATGAAAATCGTGTCAAGAATTGAATTAATCTAGCTGATCTTTGTATCTATAATCTATGGCATGCATATGGGTGGTGATTGGGATTAGTTTGTGTCGTGATGAAATTACCTTGTATAATGGTCAGTTAGAGATTAAGGTGAGAGTGACATCAACCGTACAAAATGTTTAGGGCATTTACATGTGGATTTTCAGGTTGCCATGTTGGAATATATGTTGTATCTAGGTGCCGTCACTTGTGGTTTCATGCAATACATGATCTTTGTCAAAAGATCACTTGTTGTCATAACACCACTGTGCATGAGAAAGAACATCATTAGAAACAACAGGAAGAAATCTCAAAGATCAGTTGAGGTCAACATGTTGGAATAGACTTCCCCTCTCCTAACTTTCGGAGTTTTTGATTATGGGATCGAGAGCTTACCTTCTTTCATAGTATGGCTGATTATAAGACGCTTACATTGACATTGGCTAATTGTTTTCCAATTTTACTGAGTTATACTGTGGCCAAAGAACATCAGATTTCATTATTTCTTCATTGCTGTGAGCCTGTGACTGCCTGTGAGTTTGACTGGTTCTGGATTTCCTGTGCAGGTGAAGAAGCCCCACACACCTCTTCTGAAGGTACGATGTTTTTTGTTCATAACAGCTAATCAAACTTGCTTTGAATAACCCTCTCTTCGTGAAGACTTTGTTATCGACTGTGATATCTAAGACTTGTCTTTTTTTCTTGTCTTTATCTTTTTTTCCTTGTCTTGATAGGCCCTTTTATGTTTCGTTGGTCCACTGACTAACTGCTCCATGTTTTAAGCCCCCTTTTAATCTTGTACTCAGAGAATTTTGTATAGCCATCAGAAGGTAGTTTAGACCTACAAGGCTATAACTAAATCTGAACGCCATGCCTCACTCCTCAAGTAGGGACTATAAGAAGAGCATGACTGCATTCTGCCGCTACTTATTTATTATACCTTGGGAAACCTAACCTGTTTTTCCACCGATACGACATTGATCCAAAAATGATTCAGATTGCTCAACATAAATAACATCTGAAAATGTCATAGATTAAACTCATGAGAAGAACGAGAGAAGTAATCAATATAGAAGGATAAGTAAGTCATACGAATAAAAATGAGTATAAGGAAATTGATATTTACATAAGTAAATGAGTATAAGGAAATTAATGTAATAACTAAATAAAAATGATCTTGTATTTTAATAACGATAATACTAAAAATGATAACAAAGTGAAGGCTAAAGTGAAACAAGATGGAAGAATAAGCATAATAATAATAATTTAGAGGAGAAAAAAAAAGGACAAAATAATCCAATCATAGATCAAAAGAAAAATCAAACTCCATATCTACGTGGATCCTTTCCCTTCACATTGTCCACTCCAATGCTATATTTTCTTTGATCCATAAAAACCTTAAGCTAGTGTTTGGGAACATGAAATTGATTTCATTTTCATGATTTCAAATATACTCTGTAGAACTCAAAATGTTTGAAACCAATTCTAAAAATACATTTGGAGATTAACTTGAATTCGATTACGAATTTGAAATTCCCAATGGTGTTTTGGAAACCCGTGGAATTGAAATTGGAATTGAGCGGGACGGGTATGAGTTCTCTCGCTTGATTGCAATGCGGTAGGATTTACCCTTCAATTTTTGAGGCATGTGAAGATCACACTCATGCTCATCTTAGTATCAACGTCCTTTGAGCATCTTTTGTCTTGTCATTTAACACAAAATCATCTTTGAAAATCATAAACCCTGAGATATTCTCTTGAATTGAGACTAAGAGCAAAGCTTTCATGCACTCCTAATATAGCGTCTTCATTTGAATTCGTTAATTTGCCTTCACGGCGTATATTCATACGCTCTTACTAGCTTCCTGGTCTACATTTTCCGGGCACACCTTTTTCGTGGCCCACCTTAGTAATTCTTTTGGTACCTTTATCATTCGTTGTCGAAAAACCAATTAAAGTCGTATGCATTTCTGAATGACCCAAGATGAAAATTGCGTCAAGAATTTCATCGAAGGACTGGTACTTCAGAAGATAAAGAAGCGACTTTAGTGAGCCATTTTGCCTCTATCATCCTAGGCATAAATTCACATTAGTAGCCTGTACTTCACTTTTTTTCGTAAGCGTTTGTTCAACCACTCGTTTCCATAATTTCATATAGACATATAATGATCTATTGATTTATTTCAGTGTAGTTCAGTGCAATATTGAACGTCACCTTTGTTTTTATACAAAAGCATGGGAGTACTCTTCCCCCATACCTAAGCATCTTGTTTCTCCAAATCTTGTATCATTATTGTACTCATAGTTTCAGATTCCTCTCCATTGTTGCTCATAGTTTTATTGTCCTTGACTCTATGAAAACAGTTATTACTCACCAAGTGTCTTAAATTATTGGTTACAAGTTACATCCATAGTACCATCTTCAATAGTTGGTAGATTGAATAATATGTATGGCATTTCATTTAGGGATAATTGTCATATTATTTGGCGTCTGTTGATATTTTGTCTAGTAGTCCGTAAAATTCCAACTTCCAATTTTGAAAATAGCCTGGCCTTTCCAAAATTGGCTATATGGTTGAAAGAGACATTAATATGCTTTCAGTTTCTTCTTCTTGTCAAGTTCGTGTGTTTCTATAACCAATGATGGATGTAACTATGTAAGTACCTTGAAGCTCCAATGACCATGGGTGCTTTTTGCATCTAATTTGCAGCCTAAGTCATACGCAGACAACTTCAAGTGGAAGGGTCCCCCAGCAGTGCAGGAAAGCTAGAGCTCCATTTTCTACTAAAGGTGTGGATTTAAGCTCAATTGACATTTGAGGCTTTTAGTAATTGTTTCTTTCGCGTTGCTGCTAATAATTGAAGTGCATTGTTAATGTAGAAAGAGCAACGGTGAATAATACCGATGATTCTCTTTCACTGTATGGTTAATTTTCGACTATTATTAGAAAGGGCAGGGCCTAAAAAGTACACGTGTATGTTCCTCTTGAATGATGTTAAATCTTTGTACCAAGACAGTTAAAGTTGGCACAAACCTATATGAGACGGTTATATGAGTACAATTAAACCATTAGCTACTTGGTAAATGAAGAATGCAGCATTAAGTATATTGGTTGTATGCATACAACCGTCTCATTCTTCGTCTTTTTATGAGATAGATTATGGCTTCTTGTAGACATGTGTGGGTAAATTCCCTTTGCTTTGAGACATTTGTTCTGGGAAGTTCAACTGGTCCTTTTTAATGTTTAACAAAGTTCCTGTGTAGTTGGTTTGCCATGGAGAGCTATGCCGACTAGACATACTGCTAATGCTACAACATGGTGGATTTAGGAAGAAAGTGTCCGCAGATAGCTGCCTGATAGGTTTTTATAATGAAACAGTGATTACGGCCACAAGCATGTGGATCTTATGCTTTGCATGCTAGTATTGTCGATTGGTGCTAACTCTAATGGTTAACCACCGGTGACCAGTAGCTTCTTTACCTTGACATGGTTTAGAAATAGGTATGCATGCATAAATGCATTCAAGTCTAATTGCGTCAACCATGTCCTGAATTGCATTTGCTCACAACTGGGAATCCTTCCTGGGGTTTCCCTTATATCAGATTTTAACATCAAATTTATCGAACATAATATTAGGGTAATATTAATATGGTTTTGAACTCCTTATTACTCATTGGGTTTGTCTGAATACCCACAATACACATAAAATGAAGGGAAATTTTTCATTAGCACTGATTATCTTTCTTTATTGTTTTATACATTTAACTTTGGATTTTTCTTTTTATCAAACACCACAGTACACAAATTTGTTTTGTCACACCACTTTCAATATTTTTTTTTAGTTCAACTACTTCTGAATTTCTTTTTGATAAAACACTACTAAATGGCCGGAGTCCGGTGTGATGAAAAATTCCGGCATTGATTCCGGCTCGTCACATGTTTGATCTCTTCTTTTTCGTTTCCCAACAAATTTTCTTTCCATTTTCACTCTTATATTGTTTGGCTCCAAATTTCCCTTCATATCTCCTATACTCTCTCATCTCTCCATTTTTGGCATGTACTAAATAACCCAGAGATATCAATAATCAATGGGTTGGTGTAATTATTTCAAGTGGGCTGATGAATCTACAAATGAGATGAGGTGGTTGAAGGCAGAAGTTGCAGTGCAAAGAGCAAGAATGAAACGAGTAGAAGAGATGAAGGCTGATATTGCACAACAAAAATGCAATGACCTAATAGGCTCAAACCATATGCCTTTTTTCCAAATCCTATGTACTAAACCAATTTTTTTTTTTTATGAAACCAATCTTTTTGACAAGGTTCACAAGATGATGAGGATGAAGTTGATCCTGATTTTAATTTAGTGCGTGATAATTTTCAATTTATCGATGACGAGGATATAGAAATTGAAGGCATAAATGATGAGATTGCATAGAATAAAGGATATCGCAATGTTATAGAAGGAACTACAACATCAAAGACCAATCTTCATTTGATCCAAATGTTGAGTAGTAAATTCTACTATAACATCGAGCTCTCGGGGGGAACTAATGATATTATAGTGCCAAATTCTACGTGATGATAATCACGACATTTCAATTACCAATACAATGGGGAAGGTAGCTAGCTCCTCCAACATTGAAACAAATGATCTTCCCTTTATTCCCAAGAAATGGAAACATCAAAGCTCTCATTGAACCGATGTAATCTTAGATGACATAGAAAAGGTATTCAAACTCGAGGGACTTTGAATAACTTTTGTGCCTTTCATTCCTTTCTCTCCATTATCGAACTTAAAAACATCAAATAAGCACTACTTGATTCAGATCTAATCATCGCCATGGAAGATGAAATCAACTAATTTGAGAGAAATAAAGTCTGGCAACTGGTACCAAGATGGGTCTTTAGAAACAAATTGGATGATTCTGAACTTATCGTTAGGAATAAAGCTCCTTTGGTAGTACCAGGGTACAACCAACAAGAAGGAATATAGTATGACGAGATTTTTGCTTGGGTAGCAAGACCCGAGGCTGTTCGGCTACCAATTGCCTTTGTAGCCTACAAAGTACTTACTTAATTTCAAATCGATGTTAAAACAACCTTTCTTGACAAATATTTGGAAGAAGAAGTGTTTATAGAGCAACCTTCTGACTTTTATTATAAAAAAAAATAGAGATTATATTGTCCTTGTACTTCAGACTCTCCCCCATCAATAGACCTGACAAACAGGTCAATCTGGTCAGATTTACATCGGGTCAATTCAGGTCGGGCTATTTCGGGTTTGTCATACTATTGGGGTAGTTTGAGTCGGGTAGGGTCATTTCAGGTGTTTTTCGGGTATATTAGCCGGGTCATTTTTGAGTCAAACAGGTCGGGTTATTTTGGGTTCGTGTCATTTTTGAGTCAATGATTAAACGAGAAAAGTACGTTTAGTATTATTACCTATTTTTACTCTAGTTTGATAATTGATTATTTTTAACACAAATATATTAAGTGTGTTGTTAAAATAGTCTTTTTAAGTCTTTGTTTGTTCAAATAGAGTAATATTTTGTCGGGCCATTGGGTCCGGGTGGTTTCTGATCGGTCACTTTGTGTCGTGTCAGTTTCGAGTTATCAAAGCTCGGGCCATGTTCGGGTCGAGTCAGGTCAATTTGGATTCCCAGTCATATTCAAAAGTTGTAATTCAGGTCAATTTTGGATCTCGGATTAGTCTTTTTAGGTTGGGCTGATTTTATCAGATCTACCATTTTTTGTTGTGATGATAAATGACACCTTCCCCTTGGACACCAAAGTTGTAACATACTCCGTAGCTTATTTATGTCGGTAATCTTCTTTATGGACCTTATCTATACACTTAACAAGAATGTAGAATTTACTCCAATAAAAATCTTACATGACAAAAATCTATGAATAAGGACACAAGAAGAGTCAATAGTCAAAAGTCAAATTGAAGTAAAAAGAAATTAGAATTACAAAAATGTAATGATCCTTAGCCAAAAGAGCACCAATAATCAAAGTGTACCAAGAATCATCAACTCTTATACACTAGTTGACACTAACCAATCCTACCGACCCACCTTCCCCCCCTACTCTTCCCTTTGGTATTAAAATGACCCAAAGCCAACTGGCAATTTTAATTCATTAGCATGGGGATAAAATAAGTGAGTGTGAGTACCATATCATAAATTATACTCGTACAATTTAGCTTAAGGACAAATTTAGTCTATGGTTTTCATTACATATAATGTCATTCATATTACTCTCTTTTCACCTTCCCTACCATCCCTTCCCTCTCCCTACTTATATACACCCAACCTATACAACAACACCAACAACAACTACAACTCAAAACACGCCTCGTTTTGTAATATTTGGAGTCGGTTAACTTGAATCATTATTAATACGATATTTTAAAATGGATATGTCGGGTTATGGATGGAGTAGTGGTAGTGAGTCAGGGTGGACAGGGTATTTAGATGAATCTTATAACCCAAGAAATGATTATAATTATAATTATAGTGTTCATACACATAGTTATGATGTTGAAGAAGATTTGTCTATGGTGTCTGATGCTTCTTCAGGTCCTCAACATTTGTCTATGGTTTCTGAAGAAGAAAGTTACCGTAAAAGCGGGAACGAAAACTGCGTACCTATGCCAGTAAAATTGTCTAAGAAAGGTGGTGGTAAAAAATCCAAGAAGTCATCAGGAAAAGAGCATAAGTTAAGCAATCAACAAAATCACCATTCTTATAGCAGTAATAATCATCTTGATGATACTGCTAGCTCCCCTGCTCTGACCTATTCCAAGGTAATTTAACTTGCAACAACTTAAATATTCGCTAAATATTGATATTGGTCATATATAGTTGGTTTAAGGTCGATTATTTGTTGCAAAATCGGTTATTATATTCTTGTAGTACCTAATTTGGTACCACCCTCGAACATATAATATCTAGAAAATCCTTTTTATATGCGGGCGCATGAATATTCGAAGTTTAATGAGAAGAATTAAATTTGTTAATAGATGATTATTTGAAAATGCAGGTGTTTGACAATCCTTCTACTTGTAATCAAGCATCAGTTGAGCATTTCATGAGCTATCCACAGGGAATTTCAGAAGCTCATTTCCAAGTAAGAATTGTATTTCCATGAACCATATACACTGCATTTTATTTCTTACTGTAGGTAAATAAGGACATACCTTATGTTAAAGCGTTCACAATAATGTGGCCGTTTAACTTTCAATACTTACTGTTGTTTTTGTTTCTCATAAGAATGAATATATAATTTTGTTTTATTTAATTTCAGGAGAGCTCTTCATACACCAATCATTATGGTTTTTGGCAGCCTACTCTACCTAAAGATGCACATTCAGTTGAACCAAGTAATGCATTTTTGCCATCTCTTTTAATATTGGTTATAAATTCATATTAATAATAAATTAATATTAATATATTATGTCCAACTTTGTTAATCTAAAAAAAAGTACTCTTATTCAAATCAGTTTAATATGTTTATTCAAATTAAATGAGAGAATTTTGAAGAAATTTATAGATATGATTTAAAAGAAGGGAGTACTCGG
>JAGPOY010001573.1:0-16940 GCA_018983105.1 Silene uniflora
GCGTAAGCGTCTCTCGGCTGGCTTGATGTCAGGCCGAGAGAGTCCCTCGGCTGGCTGGTTGCCAGGCCGAGACCCAAGTAGCTCAGTGCTGTGTGACTTGAGGTCAGTGAGCATTGACTCTGGTCAAGATGTTGACCCGGTCAGCCGGTGCAGAATATGCCCCATCACACCTATCGACCCATATATATTACGGTGAGGTAATGATCATTCGGGGAAGTGCGGAACTTGAGGAGATTGTATATCGATCATGAACCAACCCAATTTCATACGGAGTATTTAATTGACCAATAACCCAACTCGTATTCTACCATATAGTTATCGACCCATTTGATCCGTTTGACACTTCTACGTATCCGTATTATTTGTCAAATGAGTACCTAAAAATATCCATTGACCAAAAATGGAGAAGTCGTCCAAGTTGAAATTGACCTAACAAGGCAAAACAAGTTGTGACCGTCCTATGAATTATCAAGTGACCCACAATTTGACCCCTACAAATATATGAGTACATGACCCTATCAAATAATTTGTGGAAAAACATTCCAAGTGTTTTAAGACTATTGATTTTGGCTATCGAGTATAATTATTGATGATAGAATCAGGTGGTTTAGTAGGAATGTTCGCCTCCTCAAATAAATAAATTTTAGTTAAGCTTTTTCAAAAAAATCTGTGTTTATGTTGGATTATTACTCCTTCGTCTCTAACAATAAATTCCTTTGCTATTACATACTCCCTCTCATTCACTATAATTGTCCCTTTTGGGTTTGACACGATACTTAAGGAAATTATTAGAATAAGGGTTTTGTGGGGTTGGTGATAAGAGAGGGATGAATTATTATGAGTTAAATAAGGAATTGTGGGGCCAAAATATTAAAGAAAATAATAAAATAGGAGTAAAAGAGTTGCGTGGGGTTTGGTGAGATGAGAGAGAGATGAATAAAATATGAGTAAAACTTACCAAAAAAGGAAATGAGACAATTACTTGAATAATCCGTTTATGAAAAGAGGAACAGTTATAGTGAATAGGAGGGAGTATAATTATGGACTACTCAACAACCATGTGTGCTTAAAGTTAAAACAACAAACTCATTCGGTGGTCTGGACCGTAGACTGGACTATACTTGCATTGGTTTGGTCCACAGTCCATCTATTTACGTTAGTTTGGTCTTTGGTCCAGTCTTAAATCAAACCGAATTGACTGCGGACCAGACTGGCATTACTATAGTCTCGTCCAATCCATGCATCTATTTCATCCAGACCGGTCCAAATTCAATATAAATGGTTCAGTCAACGGTCTAACATTTTACCCCTTGTTTAAGCTTCGATCCATAAACTTTAGTCCGGTCCGGTAGCATGGGTATCTCATGCACTTTCATTTTTCATATTTACAAATTACACAAGTTTTGGTTTTATTCCTTAATACAACTTTAATAGACATAATATCACACAACCTGACACCAATACTACTACACCAGCATGTTAATACAAATGAAAGCACAAACATTAATCACACACATTAGCATGCTGATCGAAATAGTTTCACAAAATTAGCGCAACTGTAATTACGTCTTAATTTAAGACCACCGTCTGAAATAAGAATTTTTGTGCTTAAGCAATTACTATACTTATGTTATTACCCCCACTTAAAGGCTTGCTCTTTGCACAACAGCCGGAAACTCTATCGCAACATCCACCATTCCCACCAACTTTTTTCAGTGATCCTTCCGACGGACCACAGCAATCAACTTTCTTTTGTTCTGGCTTTTCGACTTTACTACTCTTAGCTTCGCAACATCCTTTACTTGATCGAGCCGCCTTACAATCTCCTACACTTTCAGAAACCCCAACTTCTTTGTCCACTGATTTTCCATTCTTACCTTCACAACATCCTTTACTCGACTTAGCCGCGTTACAAGTTCCTGCAGTCTCCGAAACCCCAACTTCCTTGTTCACTGATTTATCACACTTAACTTTACAACATCCTTTACTTGACCGAGCCGTCTTACAAGCTCCTACACCCTCAGAAGCCCCAGTTTCATTGCTTACTGATTTTCCACATTTAACTTTTCCCTTGCAAGCCTTACCGCATCCAAGCTTGGCTGGCAAAATAACGGTGTTTCTTGGTTCCGAAGTCTCTTTAAGAAGTAGCATACTATTAAAGATGACAAGCAAACACGTTCCGACATCAGTCAAAACAGCAGCTAAGAGCATAGAGTAACCAGCAATGGCTAATGCAAGGACAAAACCCTTTGTCGAGAATGATATGATTACATTCTCGATTATCTTTCTCGATGCTCTCTTGGATACTTGAATGGCTTCTGGAATTTTTTTGATGTCGTTCGACATGAGGATGACATGACCTGTCTCCATAGCCAGGGCAGAACCTGATATTCCCATTGAAATTCCTATATCAGCTGTCGCTAATGCTAGGGCATCGTTTATTCCGTCTCCTACCATGGCAACGACTCCATCTTTCTTCAGCTCTTCGATGATTTTCGCTTTGTCTTCTGGCAATAGCCCCACATGAACTATGTCTATTGCTTGATTCAGCTGCAAATATTAACTTCAGTAAAAAAAAAAATGATCTGTAGACAGAAGACAGATTATACGAATCGACTTAACTTATAAATTAATATACCTGATTTTGGATTTGCTGAGCTGAAACTTGATTATCCCCAGTTAGCATGACTGTTCGTACGCCAGCGCGTTTTAGTTCCTCAATTGCTTCCTTAGCACCAATCCGACACTCGTCAGAGAGACTAAAGGTTCCTACCAGTGTAGCCCCAATGTATATAAATCCACTTGCTTTACCATCCATTGTATGTGAGACTAGATAGGACAGAAGTGAATGAACATCTGATATCAGTAAGCAATGTAGCAGAGTTTACGAGTTTTGAGCTAGAGAGGTTAGGGAAGTTTCGAGTTACTTACCGTCCTTACATCCAGCTCGGAGACCAATCCTGTAGTTACCAATGTAGATATCTTCACCCTCGATTTTCCCGTATATCCCTTCTCCTGGATAGTTAATGAATTCCTCCACTTTCTCTGGTAATGGTTTGATGGAATTCAAAGAAGCATAGTTGACAATTGAAGCTGCCATTGGATGACTCGATTTGCTTTCGATGCTTGAAACCCTGAAAGTACTCGGAAGTCAGACCTGTCATGTTCTGAAGTCAGAAACAGAATGCTACCTGAAATCCCGAGCCAAAAATAAAAACCTAAAGTGTCCCAACCCTGAGAGGACCCAAACCTGAACCTGAACTGACCCAACGCAATACCGAGCTGGATTACCTATTTGCCAAGACTGTGTAATAAAAGGAACATATATTTTCGGCCAAGATGCTAACCAGAATAACAGCTTCTCCGTGGTAAATGTTTCTTGTACAGACTGAAAACTAGTCACAATAAATTCTCCTCTTGTGATTGTCCCGGTTTTGTCAAAAGCAACAGTCTTAACTTTAGCAAGGAGTTCTAGATAATCCCCGCCTTTGAATAGAAGTCCGGTTGTTGCAGCTTTCGAAAGTGCACAAAACATTGTGACTGGTGTGGAGATGATTAGTGCACAAGGGCATGCGCTTACCAAAACCACCAAGGCAAGGTGATACCAACGCGTTCTTTCACCAATGTTTAGAAGAATTGGAATTACAGCAACACCAGCTGATATCAACACAACCACTGAAAACCATAAAAGCGGAATAATCAATTATCAAAGAATTGATCTTTTGGCGAAAATCTTATCCTGAAATGGGGTTGGGCTTACCAGGAATATACCACTTTGCGCAATTGTCGATGAATGTCTGTATTCTAGCCTTCCTGCCTTGGGCTTCTTCCACGAGATCTACCATCCTCGCTACTAAGCAGTCTTCTGCTAACATAGTAGTTCTTACACTGACATATCCTGATGAAATTACAATCAACAACAGTTTTACTTTACTCGACTACTATTCTCGAACAATAAATTAGTTCATAATATGAGTCAATCTCAAGATAATTGTTAGTATATCATATTGTCGTCAAACTAACCGTTCAAATTGATGGTGCCAGCCCAAACAGTAGAGCTGATTTCTTTGGTAACAGGAAAAGATTCTCCGGTTAACGTCTTCTCATCAACTTCACATTTTCCTTCCACAACAACTCCATCAATAGGAATTACTTCCCCTGCTTTAACTGCTACAATGATTCCTAAACTAACACTCGCAACATCGACTTGTTCTCCAGTTTCAGCAAGTGTTGCTTTTAGAGGTGTCATGCTCGTCAGAGATGACATTACAGACATTGCCTAAGATATCATCAAAATTGCATCTTAGAAAAGCATGGACAACCGAAACAAAAGAATCTCGGTTATAAAAATCAGAAGTTCCGGAGAATAAATCACACCTTGTGACTAGCTCTTGACTCGAGCCACTGAGCTATATTGTACAGGAAAACAATGATGCCGGCATCTGTATAGTCTTGCAAGCTTAATGTTCCTGCAACTGCAGCATCCCAAGCGGATTAACAGTGCCTCTAGAATCATAGAAAAACGAGGTAAGGGGTCGACTTTACGCAGTCTTACTTCATTGCTTAAACTATGTGTTAGATATATAGAAAGTTAGTTACTGAAATATGGAAAGTTAGTTACAAGTTTGTTATTTAGGAAAGTTTGTTAGTCAGCTCATGTATAAATAGCAAGCTTATGTAATACAATCAATACAAGTTCAATCAATATAATTCAATATTCAATATTCATCATTAATCCTCTCTTATACATAATCCTCTATTATAACTATGTTTTAGTTACTATGATTTAACATGGTATCAGTTAAGGTTTTCGATTAAGTTCTGGGTAGATTCTTCATAAATTCTGGGTAATCTTCATCATCTTCATCATTTTTTTCTGGGTTTCTTCATCTTCGAATCAAGAAAGTATCTCGCAAGACTGGGTTTTCTACTGGATTTCTGGGTTTTATTCTGATTTTGATTGTGAAGATTCTTCAGCTGGTCTGTATATACTTGCTCTATTCTTTGATTTACGCTTCCGCAACACATTTACATTCTTATTCAATATCAAATCTTTCATTTTTCCTGCTTCATAATCAATTTGATAACATAAACACATATCAAATATGCCTGAAAATTCGACTAATATGAATTCTTCATATGAATAAATCAGATGGCTCCATTGAAAGATTCAAAGCTAGACTGATTGCTAAGGGTTTCAACCAGGTCAAAGACAAAGATTATAAGCACACTTTCTCTCCTGTAGCAAAACTCACTACAGTTAGAACCTTGTTGGCAGTTGCAGCTATAAAAGACTGGCCCCTATTTCAATTAGACATAAACAATGCATTTCTGCATGGATTTTTGGATGAAGAGGTATATATGAGGGTTTCAGAAGGATATAATGTGCCTAAGGATATGGTTTGCAAGCTACAAAGGTCTCCTTATGGCCTTAAACAGGCATCAAGACAATGGAACAAAGAATTAACCAAATTTCTACACCAGTTAGGGTATTCTCAATCCAAACAGGATTATTCTTTATTTACAAAGTTTGAAGAAGCTACTAACAATTTCACAGTATTGTTGGTATATGTTGATGATATATTACTCACTGGCACTTCAGTACGGGAAATAGAGAAAGTTAAGCAAGCTCTGGATGTTGCTTTCTCTATCAAAGACCTAGGTGCAATGAGGTATTTTCTGGGATTGGAGATTTCCAGGAATTCTACAGGGATTATGATCAACCAAAGAAAGTATATCTTAGATATACTGAAGGATTTACAAATGGAAAACTGTACTTCAGCTGATTTTCCAATGCAAAGAGGACTGAAATTATCCACTGACAGTGGAGAGTTGTTATCTGATCCTGAACAATACAGGAGACTAGTTGGAAGGCTGCTCTACCTAAATCTGTCCAGGCCTGATTTGTCATATGCAGTTCAACATCTAAGTCAGTTTGTTAGTGAGCCAAGATTACCTCACTTACAAGCAGCTTTACATGTTGTAAAGTATTTAAAAGGAACTGTCAATGCAGGATTACTTTATCAATCTCAGTCTGGTACCAATGTCACTGCATTCAGTGATGCAGATTGGGGGCAGTGTCAGTACACTAGCAGATCTCTAAGTGGGTATTGCATATACATTGGAGATTCACTCATTTCTTGGAAAACTAAAAAGCAACCCACCATCAGCAAGAGTTCTACTGAATCAGAGTATAGAAGTCTATCTTTCACAACATCAGAATTAGTGTGGCTTGACAGACTATTGCTTGAACTTAGAGTTTCTATACCTAAACCAATCCCACTGTACTGTGATAATAAATCAACAATACATATCTCAGAAAACCCTGTTTTTCATGAGAGGACGAAGCATCTAAGTATAGACTGCCATTACGTCAGAGAAAAGCAAGATGAAGGCTTTTTGAAGACAGATTATCTCAGGACAGGACTCCAGATTGCTGACATAATGCCTAAACCATTAGGAGCTGATCAGCATTCCTTTTTTACTCGCAAGCTAGGATTAGTCATCAACAAAACCTAGCTTGAGGGGGGTATGTTAGATATATAGAAAGTTAGTTACTGAAATATGGAAAGTTAGTTACAAGTTTGTTATTTAGGAAAGTTTGTTAGTCAGCTCATGTATAAATAGCAAGCTTATGTAATACAATCAATACAAGTTCAATCAATATAATCCAATATTCAATATTCATCATTAATCCTCTCTTATACATAATCCTCTATTATAACTATGTTTTAGTTACTATGATTTAACACTATGCAATGATTTTTTCGGAGAAACCTCAATGGATATCGTATTAAGAATTGCATACACAGATTTTAACTATACTATATAACATACTGCAGACAGACGACACTGTAAACGCGAAGTATAAGTTAAAAGTACCTGAAAGCAAGACAATAACATTGACATTGAGAGTTAAATTCCTGATAGATGCAATGCTTCTGCCAACAATGTTAGGAAGACCGATAACGACTGCACCAATTGCCAACCATCCCATAGGATAGTAAACATACTTTAAGAAAGACAGCATAAGCAGTACACCACAAGCTATATCCCACTTCCCTGGCCATTTATTTGTGTAGTTAGCTTCTCCACGAGGCCGAATGTTTGCCTGTAGTCGTGCTCTATTCAATACTTCAACTGCCATTTCACCACCCATATACAGTTTAAACAAAGATCAGTGTATGATACCCAATTTTATAGTCCTCATTTTATTAAGGTGGCCAAGCGATGTCAATTTCGATCATTAGGAAGACTGCATATAGGACTAAGGTATCTGTCTTAATATTAAAACGGGTCAATTGGTCAAATATCATCTCATGTGGGCATATAGGACAAATCTTTTGCTTTTTCCTATGCACGCATTTTACTTTTGTCTTACTCATCCTACATGAGCGTCTTAAGCTTAAGACTGATATACCCGTCTAAAATGAGAATTTGTCAAAGAAGATTTTGAAGTAAATGAATACCAATCTGAGAAGGAGGAGTGGCAAGAACATCATGAAGAACAATAAGGGTTTTGGTCGGGACGACGACAGAAATATCCTTAACACCATCAAGTGGTTTGAGTAATCCTTCAACAAGTGCAACTTCAGATGAACAACACAAACCCATCACTTCAAAGTAGCTCTTCTCTAACTTCACATCTTTTTCCTGTTTATTTATATATTTATATAAGCATTCATCTATCAGATAATAAAAATAACAATTCAAGATGGATCCATGCATAAAATTTACACATAATTTTGATGTTGATGCCTGATGGGGGGTTTAAACCCAAGTCACGAGTACCACCGCTCATAAACCCTGACAAACTGTTCTAGCTGGTCGGGATCGGGTTAGGTCGATTCGAGCTCGTGTTGTTTGGGTTTGCATGACTTCGAGTCAGATCGGGTCGAGTCATTTTTGAATGGATTGCTATCAAGTTATTTGGAGATAATATTTCGTATGCAATAATAAACATTCGGATCAGGTTGGATCAATTTAAGTCTCGGGTCAGATTTGGCCGGGTTGGCTTCGAGTTAGGTTATTCGAGTTGGGTCAATTTCGGGTCAATTTTACCGGGCCTAACCGCTTATTACTTTACTCGGGGCGTCGCATGACCTGCTCCATTCGGTTCTAGGAACAGGAGGGGCCAAAGTGCCAAACAAGAGAAGTACCCAAAAATTTTAGATTCGCTCTCTGATTTTAAGCCCACATATTTTACGGACTAGGCCAATTAAAGTCAAAGAAACAAAACCCAAAACTCTTAATCTTCCACAGAAAATAATTGATAAATTTACCTATCTAAAAGAAAATACGGTCTTTAACGTCTTTACTAACTAAACTAATTGCCATATGTCGTTGACGATCAATACAACAACAACAACAACAACAGAAAAGGAGATGAAGAACATACAGTGATTGGGTTGTTGACCTGTAATAACAATGGCTCCTGGATATCAGTTGACATGACGACGGTCGACGACGATTATATGAGTATTCAGATCCAAACCTTATGCTTTGTAATACAAGTAATGAAAGATGATGGGTATATGTAACTACGTATACCATTTCTATTTTGACGTGTTCAATGTAATAAATATATCAAATATCAAAATCATCTCACAGCTTGCATTGACTTTTTTTTTTATTAATCGGTTTTCAACGCTTTATTGTAATCCCTTGTGCAGTTGTGCTGCTCAATAGTTCCGACAATCCATATTTTTAATATGGAGTCCTACGTAAAATGATTGAGATTTGAGATGGTGTTAATTAGCTACACCTAATAAAACTTACACGACAGAAATAACCCGATCCAAACTCAACCAGCATTCGAATTGAGGACCTGAATCTGGCCCAAAATTTGAATTGAGCCGATCCTATTCAACCTTAGCAACGGCAAATAAACTAGCCTATCTCCAAATAAGTTGAAAACAACCCACTCGAAAATGATTCAAACCCGAAATAACCCAACCCGACAGAAATTCTTGCAAACCTAAACAGTCCGAACCCTATTTAACCCAACTTAAACTCAACCGATTAACCTGTTTGCAATATCGAGTTACCAAATTAAAAACACCAGATTACTTACTACTAGTAAGACACTCAATTTCTGACAAAAAAAAAAAAAAAAAGGTAAGACACTCAATGATGATGCGTAAGAAGAATGAAGGCTACTCATCACTTCACTAGTACAAAAAGTACATACGGCGGGCAACCGTTAGAAAGTACATAAATCGAGGGGTATCCGCCTTAAATTAAATGAACAACTAACTACCTTGAGATGAGACCAAAACAAGTCTATACGAGTTTATAAGTGGTATGAGGGCGGGTTAAGTGGTTAACGACTGAATGAGGCCACCACAGTTTTAAGAATATAGCGGAATTGTCATGCGCGAATTCTTGAGTTTTCAGTTGCGCCTTTAGTATTTGATGTCCCGCTGCTTAGATCAACTTCTACATATCCACATATATGCGAGTTATTATGTATACATAATCCTATTTAATATATTTATGTGTAATACTTGAATCGTTACGTTTATGGTTAATCATACATTTTCCAAATTTATTATTCTAGATTTCTAGTACTCGAATTTCACTAGAAACAAAATAACAAACCCGTAGTCGCAATAACAACAAAAAAATGAAAACAAATCGATACATATGGTAAATTAAACTACGTATCGGGTTATACATATAACGTCAACAAGCTAAGTTGATGAGTTTCGAGTCTACACTAATACAAGAACTTACTACGTATATAGGAGGACTAGCTACACCCCATATAAGTGATCTATGCACTATATATTCAGCTACCGCATGTCTAATGTCTGCTTAAGACGGTCTTAACTTAATTAAGACTGTCTAAAACAAAAATTAGGGATTTAGCTAAACCATGATCGATCGGCTCTAGAGTTTCATAGACACATACATAAACATCAATATATATAAAACCTATATGAAGAAGGTTAAAGTAAAGGAGGAGAGTATTCTCTAAGCGGCCGGAGCAACATCATCACCATCATCGTCATCATCATCATCCCCATCACACTCTGATTGCATATAGGTGCCAAGGTTGTTAAGGTTCGTCTCATCGTTCTCCACGAAAAAACGAACAAGTTCTACAAAGATTGCCATTGTTTGGGTTGATCGAAGAGTAACGTTAGACAGTTGATGAGTAGGTCTCCTGAGAGACCGTCACTCAGCAGAATTGTGGCTATCTATTAGAATGGTAATGGAAGAGAATTGGTGATGAACATACACTTACCACGTAGAGCTCTTTATATAATGCTTGAAGAGAATTCTGAATTCATAGAGGGAATCATATCTTGTTGGCATTGGCTAGTTGCCTGGCTTAGCAGAATTTGATGTGTGGGGCTTTAAATGTCAAATTCCAAAAATCTTACATAAAAATTGGTGGGTTTAATTTTGTGGAATAAAATGAATAAATTGTTTACCCAAATCCATATGTTTTTAGGGTTGTGGAATAAAATGAATAAATTGTTTACCCAAATCTGCCAACCGTATTCTGGTAACGTTATCTGTTGTTATAAATCTGCTTCTGCCGTTTGCCAAACAGGGCCTATAAAACCGTTTTACATAGACATTATTGTAAATTTAGAAATAAAAAGAAGATATCTTTTACTCCCGATATTTCAATCATTTATTTACCTTTTTGTTTTGGCACGAATACAAGAAGAAGGGAAAAAACCATTTGTGGGTGTTATTAGTGACAAGTGAACAATATATAATAGGTTATACGAATGATCAAACTATCTTTCAAAACTATTTCAGTATAGAAAGGTAAGCAAATGAACGAGACGCCTATAAATGAAATAAGTAAACAAATAACCGGAACAAAATTTGTAATGATATTTTATTAGTGTGAGAAGAAGACAAGAAAACTAGGGTGAAAAGATCACTCATTGAGAAGTTGTTGTAGCATTGTCCCCCAATCTTAGGGTAGCAAATATGTGATGCGAAATGCATCAAGGTGGGGGAAATTAGGGTTGATAAGGAAAAGAATGAATCTGCACTCCATTAACTTTGCTCTCAGCAGATGCGTAGGGTAGAGTTTGTATTGCACAATCCTCACGTGGTTTCAACAATCCATGCACACTCCATGCACATTCCTCTTGTGCTACTCTTATGCCTTCCATCACCAAATACTGGTGGAGCGAGGGGGACTAGTAGAAACGTCAGTGGTGGATTTAGGGGAGCTAGCAGAGGCGCTCGCCCTCGCTGGCGATCGAAAATTTCAGTTTTCGGTTAAAAGTTTTTAACTTTTTTTTCCAGTTTTCCTCAAATCATTACCTGTCCGTCCATGTTGAGGTCAATTATTGGCTCTGCCACTAAATAGAAACATTCGCCCTACTGAAAAATGAAAAATTCTAAATTTCTACTTAGGTTTTCGAAATTTTTTCAAGTTTCGCTTATATTCATAATGTAATTTCTAGTTAGACCTAATTACAACGCTTGTTAGCCACGTATAGTAGAAATCTTTTGCCCCTAACTTGAAATCTGGGCTCTGCCACTATCACCAAAAACAATATATTCATGATGTAATTAGGTTTTATTTTCAATACTCATCGGTGTATGGTTTGCAATTGTTACTCATACCCGATTTTGTTCTAAACCCTAATCCTAGAATGTCGTTGACATATTATTTTACTCGAATCCATCGATTCTTTTTCCAAATATACCGACTTTTTTCCAACCTTAGTCATTTTAAGCCCTCTTCTTTTCAGCCGAAAGCAGCTGAATTGAACTGAATTAAGAACTAATTTGTGAAAAAAAGAACTAAACTCAACTGAATGAAGATGAAATAAATTGAACTCAACTGAATTAGCTAAAATTAAGTGAGGAAAAGCAGGGCTAGTTTATCTCTCATTTTCCCAATCAATTTATAAAAAAAAAATAACCAAAATTAATTCACCCAACCGCAAAAACAACAAATTGGATAAATTTGAATTAGATGTGAAGAGTACGGAGTATTATTTCACAAATTCATGAATCAATGACGATAATTCAAACTAAAACGAAGTCTGGTTCAAGGGCATTTAGAAGAAGTGCCGTGGCCGTGGGTACCCCTCTTAAGTTTGTTTATGATGAAATTAGTGCACCAAGACCCAAGATAAAACAGTTGAATGCCACAAAAGAAGAGAAATCATTTGCCTGGATACATGTTAGTCATTTAGAGAAGCAAAAGACGAAATGTCGACTAGCTTAATTCGTAAAGTCAGTGAATGGTTGTTTTCATGTTTAGGTTCGTCAACATCAGAAACCGCCCTCGTGGTCGTGAAACCAATAACAAATGAATTGGAAATGAGCAACTATAGATATATGCACGACATAAAATTTGATGCAAGAGAAGTACCAAAGGTAGCATAATGTTCATAGTGAACTATAGCATAATACTCCCCCGTCCCCGTCCCCGTCCCCGTCCCCGTCATTTGTTTACCTTTGATTTTTGCACAAAGACCAAGAGAAGAGAAGAGAACCACCTATTAGAGAGTAACAAGTAGATCAAATTGAGTAATCAGGATCAAATTGTCAATCAAGTACATTTCTAAAATAGAAACGTAAACAATTGACTGGGACACCCCCAAATAGAATACGTAAACAAATGACGGGATGGAGGGAGTATATTCCTACTAGTCGATTTGTTGAGAATAGTCTCTTAATTAAGTAGGCTCAAATTTGCTTTGAACTTAATTAGATCAGTACCATTCTTAAGCCAATCAGCAAAATGGAGATAACGAAGGATGGACGAGTAGCTCGGGTTATTCTCAATCTTGACATAGTATACCAAATGACAAATAGCACTCCGATGTAGGCACATTAATGCCGATACATAACATAAATTGCTCATACATTCATCTTTAAGCTGAAGAACAACTATAAGCTCATCTAGTCGCCGTAGCTAAGCAACAGCTATATCGTTCATCTGTTTCCCATTCTCGTGTGGAACATCGGTGTGTCTCTCTTCCTCTGAGATTGATTTCTGTATTTTGTCGATATAGCTAAGCATGGTGGACAAAGACTCCTCATCTGAAAATGTTTAGGTAATGCAATAATCAAACAACTACAATTTTGCCAACAAAAAGGAGTAGGAACATATGTCGAACTAAGTATAACTCTCAGATTACGGGATATGATAAACCGTACCTAGACGAGGAACTGTATGGCCCTTGGGGTGGTGAATGACCATGGGGTCAACGCAACATTCAAGCAACTCTTCTCCGAATGTCTTCAAGAAGTCTTCCTTCCCTGCATTCGCATCTCGTTCATGTCAAGCATTCCCATCATTGCAATTCAAAGAAGTGAAGTGGCCCGTGGCCGCATAGAGCAAATAAAAGGCGGTTGGTTTTACCTAACAAGTGAAGCGAAGGACATTGTATAGGAGCAGCATATGCATTCTCTGCCCAAGTCATATCCTTCATTTTTGCTCCTGAAACTATTATTAGGTACTTTATTTTCGGAACTTTCTTTAGAGCCACACCCTGAAACGAAGAGACCAACATAAGTCCGATCAACCATGTTCATGGCGATTCTTAGGCAAGACGGTCAAACAGTAGGAAAACAGAACAAGGTGAGGATTAAGCATTACAGGTTGGTTATTCTATTGAAAGTTCGAGTTAGATTCTAACCCAAAAGTCCTATTAAAAGCTACATGCATCTCGACTTACATGTTTATTATACTGACAGTAAAAAGACGACAGCAGCTGATTCAAATTTCAAACCCTGCAGATCACTACTCTCTTGACTATCGTATTGTTGTTTAGGCATATAAACGCGAGAAATCAAGAATTATGTACCGAACAACCAAATCTTATCAATTGCCTAAAACAAGTCAATGTACCCACCTGTGCTTGTAGTCCTGGTAATGCAGCTGACAGGTATGCTCCCTGGGAAAATAAATTTTATTAACAGGTTCAGAGCAAATTAATCAAACTGTTTGAAAGCATAAATTCGATTACAGGCGAAAAAAATACTCTGAAGTACCTGAGAAAAGCCAAGGAGACCATCAAAGGGTCCATTCTTAATCATAAAATCCTCAATGTAATCCAAGCATTTCTCAAAGTTATAGTACACTGTCTGATCCTGTTACATTTCAATTTCAAGACATTTTACACCCATATCCATATACAAGAAGAAACATGAGTAAATAATACGCCTAAAAAACCCGGATCAGGAAAATATAAATATATACTCCCTTCGTCCTAGTCATTTGTTTACCGGGGGGGAGCCAATTATTAGATGAGAGGGATCAAATTGAGTGTGGAGCATCAAATTGCCCGTTAAATGCATTCCCAAAATAAAAAGGTAAAATAATTAACTGAGACACTCAAAAAAAAGGAATAGGTAAACAAATGATCGGTACGGGTCGAGGGAGTATTAATATACTACCGGGTCAAATGTCAATGTTTTTGGTACTCACCGACACCTTATGTACGTTCCCATCATTATTTTTCTAAAATTCCCCCACACATTGTTTGAAAATGTTGCTAATCAAAATAATCATAGCCAATCATACCAAAAGGGAAAAGTCTTAGATCAACCACTACCACTACATAAAGCATTACATTATACTTCCAATAATGACAACAACAAGCCACCAATGGTGGAGCGAGGGGGTTAGCTGGACGCTCGCCCTTCGCTGAAAAATTGAAACTTCAAAATGTTTAGTTAAATTTCAAATTTCGCTATTCATGAAATCCTAGCTCCGCCACTGCAAGTCACGATGTCAACCCTAAACAATGAGAAATTTTCGATTTTTCGCCTGAAATTTTTTAACCCCTAAGGTTAAATCTGAGCTCCGCCACTAGATGCATGCATCTAAGAAGTTTCAAATGTACGCAACATTTCTCCTATGAGTCAAACTAGTAGCAAAACACAATAAGAACATCAACAAAGACATTGCAAACCCCTACAAACAAATCTAAACAAAAAAAGCAGGCAAAAAAAAAAAAAATTGAACATCGTCATCAGTCATCACGTATACTCGTGGATTTATCCGGTGCGCAACAAAAAAAAATCATGAAGAAGGACAATGCATACTTGATTAGTTTGGAACCACTCATAATAAGGAGGATCAAAGATGCCTTCAACATTGGACTTTCCTTGGGCCGGAGAAGGCCCATCAAGATAAACAAGATCAAGCCTACTTAATACGGATTCGGGCCATTTATGGATCTGTTTCTTCATGATCTCACCACTAGTTCGAAACCCATGAAGACATAAAAACCGCGGTTTTCGACCCGAATCATCTCCCATTCTTGGTTAAGTAATTAACTCGACTCTTTCCTGAATCTCGATTCTAATATCTTGGTGGGTTGATGATTTTTTTTGTAATGGAGTTTGTTGAAATTTGTAAAAACAGGAAGGTACAAGTCAACTTAAAGGGTCACATGTACTCCGTATGTGTGTTGGACTGTTGGTTGGTGTAAACGTGTTTTTAAGTTTTGTTTTTGGAGGGTTTGGTGTAGACTTGTTGTTGGGAGTTTAATATTGGTCCTTAATTTTCTCACTTTAACTAGGAGGTGGGTATTGGAAGCTTCCTTGCTAGAATGCAAGTGTGTGGAGTGTGGTGGATCCGACATGGTAATTAGTGGAGGATTTTAGTTATGTTGGAAGAGAGTTTGATTCTTGTTGATTTTTCATAATACAATGTTAAATTATCAGTCGACTCCCCTTGATTCAATGATTAACTCTTAAATATTCAACCGCCAAAACAATAATTTTTAAAAAGATCGGCTCCTTTATTATTCACTCCAAGATCTGCCACTAGTGGTAAGTAAAGGGGGTAGTCGAGATTGTCATTTTTCCTTTGAATTCTTTCGTTGAAAATGCTGGCTCAGGAGAGTTGTGGTTCGGACTGGTTGGGGTTTGACCATGGCTCGACTAGAGTTTTATGAACATATAAGGCTTTAGATATAATAAGGTCAATGTATTGACCATAGGTAGTTGGTTGTTATGTAACTAACTATATAAGGTCATCATATTGTAACTAATTACTCACTTGATTAATATGCAAATATTCTCTCTATAACTAAGGCCATGTTCTTTTGGGATTAATTTCAGTTCAGTTCAGCTCGATTCAGTTCAGTTCAGTCCAGTTCAGCTCATTCAGTTCAGTTCAGCTCTTCTCTTTACAAATTAACTCTTACTTCAGTTCAGCTCAGCTCTAATAAGTTCAGTTAAGCTTCATTAAGTTCAGTTCAATTCAGTTCAGACAGTTTCAGTCTAAAAAAACAGAGCCTAACTCTCTATCTCTATAACTAATTTGACTGGACCATATGTATTTTAATTCCTTATCACCACTAATGGAGAATATGAGTTCTTCACAAGTTTGAATTTGACTGGACGATATGTATTTTAATTAAAAAAATTTAAAGATTTGGGACGAGTTAATGGCAAGTCAATTACTACACCGATGAGGAGAAGGGCCTAGCCTTACAAGGTTGTGTCGTTGGTCATGTAGGTTAGGGGGAGGGACATGTCCGGCCAAACTGCTTCGTCGGTCAAGCAAGTCAGGTGGAGCAACCTCAGGCTAGGCCGGTCAAGCGACCCGCTGGAATGACCATCTCCAATTCTTGACAATTCTCATTTAGTCATTGGGGGCGCAATTCTCATTTAGTCATTGGGTGCACATCAGCACATGTGTTTGTGCAACGGGGTACTAATTCCCATTACACAAATTCTCACTTTAGATAGACACTAGTATGGGTGCCCGGCTTCGCCCGGGCTACCTCTATTTAGCATTAAAATTTATTTTCAATTAAATAAAACCACTTTAAAGTTGCATAACTCATAAATTTAACATTAATATATTTTTCTATGACATATACGGAGTATTAAAATTACGATGATATAAATTATGAGACAAAACCATTACTCCCGCTGTTAATATTTTACTTAAATCGATTGGTTGTTAGCTAGATGTTCATATATACTTT
>JAGPOY010001574.1:0-16757 GCA_018983105.1 Silene uniflora
AAGGAAGAGAAAGATGATGAAGTATGCAGTGATGAGGAGAGGATGGTCTATTGGTCTCAACTATTGGTTCAACTGAGTTCGTGTCTATTGTCTACATATCGCCCTTGCGTCACTCCGTCTTTACTCTTCCTATATACTTGACGCCCGCCTTCTTTTTCTATTCTTTTGAGTTTTGCCCTAATTTTGTGTTTCAAGCGCCTATCGATCCCAATTACCAAACTCCCAATCGGATTACTTTTCACATACGGAATTTACCCTATTGCATGCACTTTTTCATAAAATTTCTATATTTTACGGGTGTGTTTGGCCTAGCTTTTCAAGGTGTTTTTGGACTCAAAAACATTTTTTGGCCAAATACATCTTATATTTATAAGTTAAAAATAGTTTCTAAAAAACTCAAATAATCCCTTTTTGCTCATAAAAATAGAAACAATTATTTGATGTTTCTGATTCTTGGAAACTGTTTTTAAGAAATTAAACAAAAACTCGTTTTTAACAATCTCGGTTAAACATGCTCTATATTATACACTTTTTTGCTAAACTTAATCAATTTAACTCTTACTTTACTTCTTCCCCCCTTAAATTGAATCTAAAAAGTTTACCAATAGATTACAATTTTACAACTAGTGAAGTAAATTGTGAAATAATTTTGTTGTTTATCAATTGGGGTTTATGGGTTTGTGGTCGGCGATGTTTCTGGTGTGTGCGGTGGTGTATGACGGGGTGTGTTGGTGAAAAAAAGGGTAAGGTTGGTCCAAGGCCGAGGTAGACTGGAGTGAAGCTTGCCGACAACTAGACTGGGCGGAGTTTGCGACTTGGTGGTGAAAGCAGATGGGGAAGGGAGGAAAAAATCAATTGGTTGGTTGAATGAAAAGAAATAACAAGAGTAATATTGTAAAATGCCCAGGTGAAAGTGTGAAAAAGAATGTCCTCAGTCACCTGATTTGCCATTCGCCAATATGTCGATTGTCGCCCGAAAAACAGAATTCTTGTAGCGCATCCTTCAACTAAGTTGATGATTTTTTTTGTTTTTCTTTTATATGTGATTGATGATGTTTCGTAAGATAAAGACAATAAAACAGGAGATTTAACACAAAAAGGGGACAAATAAATAAAATTTCCCAAATTGTGTGCCACCGAATGACGCCCTCATTTTCCTCCTTTTTGGGTTACACACCCAATGCAAATAACCATAATGAGTCTCTATGTGCGATATACTCTTTCTAGAAAACCCTTCTCGGTCCCAATTTCGGAAGACGAACAGATTAATTGTAAGTTGGAAATTAATCAAAATTCCAATAGTCCATTGTAACATCGCAGAGGAACCTCGAGATTGAAATGCGATTAAACTCAACCCTCGTCAAAATTCTGGTCCATGGATTTCGTACAAAGATTCAATGAATTGCTAGTATTGGACAAGGCATGGATTTGAATTTGAAGAGGAATATATGATGACGATAGTGAATTTGGTACTTATTGGACAAGGCATGCGATCAATCTCCTTGTTCCTTGTTCCTTGTTCCTCTCACGACTCAACCACTGGGAGAGGCCATGACAGGAACCGCAAAAATGTAGGAATTCCTCATATTGGTTAATTGCTCAATGATTGAATCAATGAATGCCTTGTCATATTTTTGTTCCTCATATTGCTTTTGCTTGCTCAATGATTCAATCAATGAGTTGTCATTTCTATCTGTAGACCACGCTTATCACGCTTATCAAACTCTCTCATTCCGCTAATTCTCTTATGCCACCAGGAGGAATGGAAAAAAACCGTCTTACAAGAGAATTACTGATCACATTCCACCACTTGACGAATTATAACCCAATTAGGGAGGCAATCATTATTTGTTGGGGCCTGGGGGTCCATTGTATTTTCTTCTTTCTCTTACTTGATTGGCTAACCCAAATGTTTTTGTAGTACTACTGCTAGTTGCTACTACAGTACTACTACAATTTCACTTGACAGTTGACACAGCATGCTTCAACTACCTTTCATGAATCATGACCCAATCTTATCATCTCTACCTCTTACACCTATGACCCATCATTTGTCTCTTTCATACCTTAACTGCCTTGTTATTTATTTCTCTCTACTTGTTGTATTATACAACACCATTCATTGGAACTACCAAAGGGTAAGGCCGTATACATCTGACCTCTTTACACCATCCTGCACAACCGGGACTCCATGATCAATCTCGTTCTTACTGTCTTCATCTTGCTGCTTCTGAATTCCTGCAATGTCATACTTGCAGATCAGGATGAGGATAAAATCACATACTTACCTGGCCAACCACAAAATGCAGATTTTGCACAGTATTCCGGTTACGTCACAGTTAATAATTCTGCTGGAAGAGCACTGTTTTATTGGTTAATTGAGTCTCCCTCTTTTTCTGATACAAACCCTCTCGTTTTATGGCTCAATGGTGGCCCTGGTTGCTCATCTGTCGCCTATGGAGCTGCCGAGGAGATCGGTCCTTTCCATATTCAGAATGATGGCAAGACCCTTTACTTGAACCCATATTCTTGGAACAAGTGTAAGTCATTAATGGTCATTCATAATTTTTGTCATATACAGACAGTACTTATGAAATGTGATTTGATCATATGTATTAGGCTTAATATGGTGCTTTGAAATGTTGGACAGTGGCAAATTTGCTGTTCCTTGAATCACCAGCAGGTGTTGGCTTCTCATACTCAAATACTTCATCTGATTTGTATACTGCTGGTGACAGCAGCACAGGTAATTTATTCATGGACTATACTCATTTCATATTTTTACCAAATCTACTTTTTCCTTTTCAAATCGCAATGACGGTTCAAGTTAATTAGGTGACCCCTAATCATTCTGTCACTGAGACTCTATGGTCAATGTCGTGGTTGGGGGGATTATTCTAAATTAAAAATTTATGTTCAAGTTGTTTTATGCAATCTTGAAACTTTTCCTAAAAACAGTATATTGGCTAATGATTTGCTTTTTCTGGGATACTGTGATTTTGATGTTGTGCAGCTGAAGATTCATATACATTTCTTCTCAGATGGTTTGATAGATTTCCTCAGTACAAGTACAGAGAGTTTTACATTGCTGGGGAAAGTTATGCAGGTCCTCATAGACTTCATTCTGACCCATATTTTTCGTAATGAATTCGAATAATCAATCTAATCCATATACATACGGACGGAGTCTAAGTTATTGCTCATCTTTTGGTGATCTATTGTCAGGCCACTATGTTCCCCAGTTGTCACAACTTATTTACAGAAGAAACAAAGGAGTTGTAAATCCAATTATTAACTTCAAGGGCTTTATGGTATGTGTTCTCCAGCCTTAGCTTGTAGGACTCTGCTTGCTCTCGCAGGACTCACTAATCCATCCGTGTTTTTGACTAACGTCTACCAGGTGGGGAATGCTGTGATAGATGACTATAATGATTACATTGGTACATTTGAGTACTGGTGGACGCATGCCTTGATTTCCGATTCAACCTACAGGAACCTAAGAAATTCCTGTCTATCTGGATCATCTCAACACCCATCAGCTATATGCAACCAGGCTCTAGATGCTTCAGATGCAGAGTTCGGAAACATCGATCCCTACAGTATTTTCACTCGTCCCTGCAATTCTTCCACATCTTTGAAGCGCAGGCTAAGGGGCCGTTATGTAAGTGACGGTTTTGCATTTTGCTATGGCGTTTTTGATATCAATTGTGTTTTACTTGCCCCATTACTTCGTCAAAGGTTCGATACTTTGTAATTTTTTTTTTTAAACTGAACTTAGCTTAAAAGAACTCAATTGAAGTGATAATGGGCTGATCTAGACGGAAACAATTTTTTATGTTAATCTTTCACCAAACTCACTAACTGAAATGTATTGAACTAGAATTTAACAGGGCCTTAGTTCAAGCCTTCTGAGTTGCGTGTGAAAGTTTTATGTTTTGTACTTGTGCATTACTACTTATTAGTGACTAGCAGACCTCGCAAAAAGATCACGCGGGTCACCTTCAAGCCACTGCTGGTGCACTATTATCACTTCATTCTAGAATGTGTCAGTTCATGAATCATGTTTGGTTGTTTCAGGCTGCGGTGATTTTGGGTCATAGCTATTTGGCTTTTGTTTCAAATCAGTCATATTTGGCTTAGGCCCGTTTTAACCAAGGGAGCCAGTGTAGCGCAAACTACAAACTTATCATTGAATGGCCCGTTAGCATGCCAAGTGACATTACTTTCCAGCTGGTTGAAATGAATTTTTTTCTATTTGTGTTAGCTGCATAATGTTGCTGGAGGGTCCCCGTAGGATGGCTTCAGTCTTCACAATATCATCAATAATATGCCTTTTTGATTTTTGCTTCCATTTCAGTCTTGATATGACCTTTATTTCCTGTTATATCTATTCCCCACTTCATTTTTGACAACCTTGTTGAAGCTGGCAATAATTTGTACTTGTGAGCTAAACAAAATAAGTCTCAGTCAATATTGATTGATTGATTGATTTATTTGATTGTTGTCTTAAAGGTGAAAACATGTTCGAATATTTACAAACTCTAGTACGCTGCATTACGATCAATGTCTCTTCTGTGCTGCATTTATTCTTTGGATTTGCCTCAGACGTGTAAATTATTTCGTTGCCATAACTCTCTAAACAGCGCAAAATCTTATATGAGACGGTCTTAGAATAGTCTTACTTCTTAAACAGGTTTTCTACCTTTTTATCAATACTCTTCATACTTAATTTTCTCATTCAATCCTTGTACGGGTGCGCAAAATTTGTGATTTCTCTATACTTTTCATTGAATATTTAGCAACTTTTGTAAATTTTGCTAGGGCTACGGCCATACTTGCCCGAGTTCCCCCCCTCTTACTGCATCATAGGGATGACAAGTGTTTGTAACTAAAGTGATTGTTTCAACCAGCCTTGGATGAGCAGAGCATATGATCCATGTACGGAGACGTACTCAAGTGAGTATTTCAACCTTCCTGAAGTTCAAGAGGCTATGCATGCTAATGTTACCAAAGTTGCTTATCCATGGAGCAGTTGCAGGTAGGTCACTCACTATAGCTTAGTACTTTGCGTTAGTCTAGTACTGTGATTTGCTTATGATTAACGATAATTAAACCTCCATAATTTCAGTGATATAGTAGGAACTTATTGGGCTGATTCACCACTTTCAATGCTTCCAATTTACAAAGAACTCATGGAGGCTGGTTTGCGGATATGGGTATTTAGGTAATTCACTGCTCTTGTAGTCTTCTGTACAGAATGTTCAGTGTCTGAATGCTGATCTGCCCGAGAATACTCCATTTGTCCTAGAGGCCGTTTTCCTTCGTTTCCAATTTAGGGGTATCCCAGAACGACTGTCTGTACAGGCACTGATTGTTATACGAGAGGAGTTGACATTTACGCTTTAGCCAAACATGACCGTGCACATGTCAGCTAACTTAGCTGATAAGTCGACGACTCATGGTCATCACGACCTGGGTTGGAAACCTGTCAACATCAAAACTACCCTTGTGGCTCACTTTACAACCCAAATTAAAGAAAGCGAAATCAAACCGTCACTCTGGAACAGGGGGAATAATTGACTAGTCTAGTACAGTAGTAGTACTACTATTTTTGCCTTTTCGGTTCTTTTTTTCATATTTTTGTAATTTCGATACCTGCATGATGTCTATGTGAACTTTTTTACTAGTTTCTCGTTGACGTCAGTCCAGGATATGATTATTTGTTTTGTAAACTGAACTAATCAAGCTGGACTTCTAATTCGTGCAGCGGGGACACCGACTCAGTAGTACCCATAACTGCAACCCGATACTCAATCGATGCTTTGAAACTCCCTACTGTGATCAAGTGGTACCCTTGGTATGACAGGGGAAGGGTAAGTCCTTGGAGAAGTCCATGCCAATTTCTTTATCAAATTCATTTTAAGAAGCTTCATCCTTTGCTTTTCATCAGGTTGGTGGATGGAGCCAAGTGTACAAGGGTTTAACCTTTGTGACGGTTACCGGAGCAGGACATGAAGTCCCTCTTCATCGTCCTCGACAAGCCTTCATTCTTTTCAACCATTTCCTCAAGAACAAATCCATGCCAGTTGTCTAAAACACCACCCAAGTGAACAATCTATTATACAAAATTATTACAGAATTGCTTATTTTATTAGGGGTCTGGGAAACCATGTTCTCCTAATTCTTTGCTCACATATCATATTTCAGAGTAGTTCTTCTAGTTTGGACTTCATTTCTTTTTTGCATTCTTTTTTGAAGCAAATGTATCATATGATAATCTTTCGTTCTTCAACTGCAGCCTTTTTTTTTTCCTTTTTTTTTTTTCGGTGTGAAAAAGACTCCTCGATTACGTTATAGCTTTTGCTAGAGCATGAACAATCCTATTAAGTTGCCTAGGACAATGAAGAGAAAAACAATGACATGAGATAGCTAGGAAAGAAATGGACTGCCGGAGCAACATCTTGATTAATTTCACCAATTCCGTTAACTTGAAATGCAAGATTCAGACAGTCCGTCGTTGCATCAATGTGCCTGAAAACACCGTGAGAAAGCATCAGAAATTGCAAATTGAAGTGCCATGGCTTCCGCTTGAAAAGCTGATCTTGCCTAGAAACTTCTCTAACCGTAGTGAAATTTGACACCACATATATCTTGAAACAGCTAGCTTGCAGAGGATTTAAAATTCGATTTCCATGACGCGTCACATTTGATTCAGATGTGCTCCGAACAAATTTTATTTCCAATCAAAACATGTGGAAAGTGATTTCGAATTCTAAAAGCTTAGCTTCATCCTGATCACCCAGATGCACCGAAATATCTATGGCAAGCTTGACCTTTCTATTTTTCTCAACCCTGGTGTTATAATTAGCATCAATGTTCAGAAGATTAAAGAAAGAATAAACATCAAGATTAGATTTCTAAAATGTCAAATTGTTTCGAAAGATCCATAGCCTCCGGAGGGTATGACAAGAAGGATATCATAGTGATAGTGCGCTGTTTTTCAAGAAGAGGACAATCCAATTTATAATCCACTTCTAGATTGATATGATGTTTTTTTTTGGGCAAAAATGGGACGTTAAATTAAAGAGAAATTAAAAAGTTGCAAGAGTACATCAAGGGGGCGGGTTCGGAGATAAAGCTACAATATTAGAGTCGATTTTACAAATAGAATCAACAAAGCTGGTGCATTATTCAAGCAGAAATTTCCATTTCTTGGTGACCGGTCGTGAAGTGAAAAACGGGCTAGTGAGTCAGCAATCAAGTTGGTTAATCTTCCTCCGAATAGGATCTTCACGAATGGTGAGGCTCTTAATTGTTCCCTGCACTCCAAGATAATATTAGCCAAAGGACACAAACGGGTTAAAGCGGACCAAATAAGATTAACGACAACTTTACAATCAGAACTAATGACAAAGGTACGCTTGGACTTAACTGTGTACTCAATTCCATCTCTAGTGGCATAAATCTAGCTAGCCAAAGGGTTTAAAGCATGACATCGTCTCATTTCCGATGTGGATTTCGTGGGTATTAGCTCGTTGAATAGAAAGAGCACTTCGGATATTGCTAAATTCATGGGACCATGTCTCATTTCATAGGCTTCAAAGAAGCAAAATACCGTTGCTCTGTCCATGGTGAAAAGTGAGTATGTGAGTGCGGCTCTTTGTTGCGCACAAATTCTTTGTGTACGACAAGAATTGCATGACTATGATATTATTTTTGATATCACTCCTATTTTCTGCGATAATACTAGCGCAATTAATATCTCAAAGAATCCAATACAACACGAACTAAACATATCAACATAAGACAACATTTTTTAAGTCTTAATTCTAATCTCCATGTTCTTAAGTGACTTATTAACTTTGTTCCATGATTCTCATGTTTAAGTCTTAATTCTAATCTCCATGTTCTTAAGTGAATCATTGAGATTCTGACTCTGTAAACCAGTGAAATAGAACTGAAGTCTTGAAGCGGAGTAGTTTTGAGCAAGTGAAAGTCTTGAAGCAGAGTAGCTTCAAGCAAGTGCAATCGGAGTAGGTTGGCGAGTTACTTTCATTATATAAGTTTGACTAAATTTCTAAACAAACAATAAAATAACGGTTGGACAAAGGTCTCAGAGTAGAGGTTGAACCAATTTTTTAAACATCATCTTGTTTGTTCATTTACTTTTACGTTTATTTACCTTTGCTTATTTCTTGTTAATCTTGCTGCTTGTTGTGTGTCATAGTCATTCATACTGTGACATAGACCTGCTGTACTTACTTGTGAACATACAAGCAATTGAGTTTCTCAATACTTTAGAGCTCTTACTTGTGTTATCAATTAACCAAGTAAAGGAGAAAATTTTTAAAGGTACACCTAATTCACCCCCCTAAGTGTTAATCGTTCTTAACTCTTCAATTTTGATACTTATTACTCAAACCGATGAGCTATGGTTTCTTATAGTCAAGGCGGAAGGTGGGTATGAGATTCATATCACCTCTTTGAGTATGAAATCAAAATTAACAATCTAATATGTTACTGAAGTAGGTAAAAAAATAATGGCGGGTTATATTCAAAAATATGTAATTTTTATTTATATAGCTATGTTGGTGAATAATAATAATAACTTTTTTTTTTTTTATGTTTTTGTTGACTTCTTTTATCATTGTTATTATTTATATTATTGTACTGTTGTACACATAAAATATGGTGTGTCTTCAATGAGATTTTGTGAATGTTGCTAGTGCTCTGAATTATTTTAGGTAATAGATTAAATATTGTACAAAATAAATGTATGTTAGTATCTTTGAGAGCTGATGATGTGATAGCTCTTACTATTAACAAAAATTCTAAAATTCTAAAATTCTAAATTCTATTTTTAATTTTTTAAATATAAACTTTGCTAACTAATAAAATTTAAAAAGTACCCTACGTACAAAAAATTATTAATCAAATTAGTTTTTTTTGAATTTTTTCACGACACAAGTAATTATTCAAAATTAAACAAAAAGTGCAAAATTATATTTCTCCCTAACATGATTTGTAGTAATTTTGTAGTTATTGAGTAAGTTTTTAGTTGAGGATTTGTTATCATTGTTTATCCAGTTAATATGCAATGTATTTTTTTCTTTTGCAAGATTTAATATTTTCAAATTAATGTTCTCCCAAACAGTGGCGGACCCAGGAATTTAGTTTTTGGGGGGCACAATTTTTTTTTTTCGTCGTCGAAAACAAACTTTTATATTTTGATTTATTTCCCCTAAATTAGTTATTACTTTAAATTCTAAACATAACAAAAAATAATTGGTCCTTAGATTTTTTTTTTTTCAAAAATTAAAGTTATCTCTAAAATACTTTCAATTCTAAACATCTGTAGAAATAATACTTTGTATCTCTTTATAGAATATAATACACTTAGTACTTAATTTAACAAGAAATGTTAAGTGGTTCAATGGTTTACAATTTGAATAGACAATTGGAGGTTAAGGGCTCGATTCTCTTATCATGCAATTTTTTCACATATATTTGGAAAATCCAAAAAAACTACATGGGCTAGGCCAAAATAAAATATAACAACTTGTGTAGCTAGCAAGAATCGAACCCTGGATCACTTAAAGAAGAATTCACACTTCTACCAACTAAGCTATAATAACTTAATGTCTAATTTAGATACTCATGAAAAATTATTTCAAAAAATCCATGTGGGGCACCTGCCCCCCCGGGCCCCCCTTGGATCCGCCCCTGCTCCCAAACAAAGAGTTTGAATTTGTGAATCATTGTTTCAGTTTTTTAATTTTAAATTCGTGATTTGAAAAGAATTTAAGTTCACTTAATTATTAAAAAATGAATAAAAGTATCATATTTCCTAATTTCACTAACGCGAACAATAATGTTCATGCTCCTTATATAATATACATATAATTTCTCATCACTATAATTTGGATTCAACAATTCTCCTAACACATATGATCAACATCCTGTCTCTAAAAATATTCAAAATCATCGGACGAAGAATTATTAGAGCAACTTTGGTTGGTGGCACTCGAAGTAGTACTACTTTGGGGAGCCTTCTGTTCTAAAGGAGGCGGCACGGCTTCCTTACTAGCATACCGCGAAAAGTCCACCGGTTCAGGCACATAAGGTGCAATCCCGCTTCTTACAAGTGCCCAATTCACCCCTTCGAAAAAACGGTGTTGTTTGATTTCAGTCGCGCCTCTCTTGTAGGCAATCCTCTTGTGAGGCTCCTTGATCAGAAGCCCCTTAATAAGGTCCCGAGCCACCCCACTAATTTGTGGTGTGTCGGGGAATCTCAATGGTTGGCCTACTACATTAAAGAGGGTAGCGCGATTACCTTGACCTTTAAAAGGGGTACTCCCGTGGAGGAGCTCATACAGAAAGATGCCAAAAGTCCACCAATCTACCGCGCTACCATGGCCCTCGCCCTTGATAATCTCAGGGGCGAGGTACTCGTGTGTCCCAACGAAGGACATGGACCGAACATCGGTGGGCTCAGCCATTAGTTCGGGAAGGGACCCGTTGACAAAAAGCCCGAAATCTGATTTTGATTTTCTGTTTTTCTTGGAAGGGAGTATACGAGGGAAGAAGCTTGATGGTTGTATGCCTTCGTGTACTGTCATCTCGTCGTCTAGGAAGCCACCTCCACCACCGCCCCCATTTGATACATGGGCCGAGGAGGATTTGACGAGTGTGGGGTTGACGGAGCAACGTAAGGAGAGGTCGAAGTCTGAGAGCATGATGTGGCCTTCCTCCCTTACCAAGACGTTTTCTGGCTTTAGATCCCGATATACTACTCCTAACATGTGGAGGTACTCCAATGCTAGAAGTATTTCTGATGCATAGAACCTGTGGAACATGCATTGTCCGAGTCAATTCCTCATAAATATTCGTTAAAATTCTCAAAATCTTAATAATTATGACCCGGAAATAATCCAACTAACTCGATCCCTTAGCTATGGACTTGATAATGAGCCGTATCAGATAATTGACTCGAACGACCTTACCACATGATTTAAATTTTAAGGTTGTGTTTGAATTTGATGAAGTGCTTACCGAGCAGCATCTTCGGAAAAATACTTGTAAGGTTGCTTTTGTCTAAGAGAGTGTAGATTTCCACCACTACAAAACTCCATAACTAAACAATAAAACTTATCAGTTTCAAAATGAGTATATAAAGTTGGCAAAAAAGGATGATCAAGTAATCCAAGTATCTCCCTCTCTGTTTGAGCCCTCAGAAGCTTGTTCCTACTTGCTAGTGAGGCTTTGTCCATCACTTTTATAGCATAGTGGGTCCCAGTCCCTTTTAGCTCTGCCAAATAAACACTGCCAATATCTCCATATCCAAGCCGTTTAAGAAGCCTAAAATGGTTTATTCCAATAGGGGCATTTTTGGCATTTATTTTATTTATAGCATCCCATCTGATATCTCCTCCTGTATGAGGCTTAAAGGGTGCACTGCTGGTGCTCTCTATGCTGTCGCTTCTCGTGCTGTTGTTTGTCCCTTCTCGTCTTTGTACCGCGTTACTGTCAGGATTTGTCATTGGTCTTGAGAAAGGTAGTGACCGTTGGTTGCCAACCAGGTTATTTGGGTCGGGTTTTCGGGGTGAACTGTTGTTCGAATCCATACTAGATTTTGGTTCATAATCTGATGATGGATAAGTCATCTGCAATATTAATGCAAACAAAGCGACTTCAAACTCATTGTCGTGGAAAATGCAATTTTTAGAAGTATCATGTTATAATTTTTTTTTTTGAACTATTATGCCTTTCATTTAAAGTCTAAATTCCCCACATTATCTTAGCATTTAAACTCCATCATGCAATGTTAAATAATCATCTTATTCACAACATTTTACTATATAGTCCTTTTTCGATATGATCACCTCTATTTGAGAATACGGTATGAGACTACAAGGTCATTTAGATTAGTGGTCAATCCTAACAAAAAAAAAATCTGTAGGTCTTCCTTAAGACGGATATATTTGTCTTAATTAATAATAAAATAGGCCAAATAATACCCCATTGCATAGATGAGACAACCTTTTGTTAGTCTAAATGCACTCTATTTTTGTCTTATATGTGATACTTGACTTGTCTTAAGGTTAAGACGGATTACTCGTCTTAAATGAGAATTTGTGAAAAAAAAAAAATAGGTTGTTTAACTTATCTTTCACAAAAAAATGTTGGTCGGGAGGGGTTGCAAATAATCTTATGTTGTAGTAAAAAAAACTACGAGTATTATGGCCTCGGGTAGTTATACCGACCCAAAGATCTAGTAAACAATCGTACGTAGCAACAATAATAATGATACATTGATACCATAGCATCGAACGATGAATTAAATATGAAAAACGAACCAGGTATAGCAACAAGGTTACGTAAACAATCTCACATGCAACATTTAAATGGTCTTTTCATTTTGCATTGATCTCGAAAAAATATAATTCAACAGCTTCGCACACCCTAAAATATATAAAATGTCCCGTGTTTGAAAGTTAGAGGAGAAAAACTGATATATATTTTGAGGGCTTAAATTTAAGAAGAAATTAAACAAACATAGTTTTTTTTTTTTTTTTTTTTTTTATTTTGATTAAAGAAAAAAACAAAAAGAGAACATGGAAATGAAATAAGAATTAATAATTGAAATAGTCATATCTTGCATATGAACTTCTAAACACCCAAAATGGATTGAATGGAAATCCGTTAAATACTCTGATCCCATGGGTCTTATCTACAGTTAATTAGTATTGAAAAACAAAATGAGGCCACGCGGTGGTACTCAAACATGAGTATAACTATAAATTACATAAATTCTTATGAGGCTATATTGATTAAGACGAGAGAAAAAGTCACAATCAATATCTATCTATCTATATTATTAAAGGAAGCTTTTTTCGAGCGATATGATTGGTTGAAAAATATAAAAGAGTGTTTAAAATAAAAATAGGAAAAGATAAAATTTGTTATTATTATGATGAAAATTATTATTCGTTTAACACTCCTAATGCTATCATAATTAAATTCTAATTTCTATCATAATGAAATGCTTCGGTGTTTGCATTAGAATCAAATAGAAGTAATAAATAATAAATATTACAAAATAATGGATAAATAGGAATTTGAATATTTGATCAAACTTATATTATGAACAAAAACTCTAGCTCGGGTAAAAGACTAGCAGTAGTCAACTTCTCGCTAACACCTAATCTTATAAATAGCAACCAACCTCAAAGTTCAATCTACTCCTAATCATATGTAAATGACATAGCATATTATTCGTTTTCATTAAATTAAATTTAATGTGGTATGTGATTGTGTTATTAACATTGAGTTTGAGAATTAACGGCTGCTTTTGTTTTATTTGCAGATTTAGAGACACTAAGTTTAAACCCGTGGAATTCACGGGCTGTTTTATACTCTGTTTTTAGAAGACTATCTTCAAACTAATACTCCGTATATTGTTATTAAACTGAAAGTCATACGAAAATTAATCTTATATAAAATGTAAAATAAAACAAATTAGAGTTGGCTATGTGTACAATTCGTATCTATAGTATTTTAACTAAATGATAAGTTATGAGTTTAAAACATGACTGAGAGTCTGAGATATAAACCTGTCAAATTTGTGGTTTTTTCAGGGTCAAGACCCAAAAATCTCGAGCCATAACCCGTTCAATCCGAACCCGATATAACCCCTTAATTTATGGTTGAAACATGAAAGCCGATTCGGACAGGTCAAACCGTGGAGTAAAGATAAATCAATATTTAGTAAAATATTAATATTTATATATTATATTTGAAAAATAATTAAAAAAGTATTAGTTTTAGTACTTTAAAATTTCTTTCAATATAATTCTTGTAAATACTCTCTCCGTCCCGGTCATTTGTTATCTATTTCCATTTTGGGGTGTATCAGTGAATTGTTATCTATTTCTATTTTTGGTAAGTTTTATATGTAAAAGATAGTGTGCAAATGGATAAAACAGTGTTAGATACTAATTGTTGACCCATATTATGACCCTAATCCAACCCGTGACTCGTATGACTCGACCCGTATTTGAACTGACCCGGTATGTATGATCTGATCCGTCTAATCCGTTTTTATTGGTCACTGAGATATTTAGAGAACATAGAGGATATATAACCCCACTTCAATGGTGAAAAAATTATTATGGAAAAAATCGTAATGAAACAACTCATAATTTAGAGTATTGTATCTTCTACTGAAATAAACTAAAAACATAGATGATAGTCACTCCATATTAGAATTAACGGATTTTTCCCATGGTACCCCTGTGGTTTGTCACTTTGTCCATGGTACCCCTCTTTTTAAGAATGTGTCCATGGTACCCTTGAAGTTCATTATTTGTGCCAATGGTACCCTTGTTGGGTTATGGGCGTTAAGTTAAGACTAACGGAGTTAGATTAAGGCGAATAACTTTTTTTTAGCGGAAAAATTAGTTTTTTTAACAACTTTATTAAAAAACGGTGCTTGTACCAAATACCCCTGAGGTTTGCAATATACCATTTTATCATTTAGCAGCTACTCATCATCTCTGATAAATAATAAGGAAGATGTCGATTTTTCTTACAATCAAAATGATGAAGATGAAGTAATAAGGAATTTTATTGAATGTGAATGAATTAAGGAGGAACTTTGTTGAAGGTGAAATAAAAGAGTACTCAGGAAGCTTTGTATTTTCTACTAATAAAGAACCATGTAACAGAACGACTATACCTCATCACATCGTCGAAATTGCTAAAACCGATTTATTAATAAGATCATAATCCCTCTTTGGGTATCTTTCAAAAAAAAAGAAAAAAAAATCTTTGTAGTTTTTTAGGGTTTGATAAGGGAGTATAAAAGGGGATTAAGAAGTATAAGAGTCATTAGGAATAAGTTTTGTCATCCAATTGTAGACTACTAATGGAATTAGTAACGGCAGTGGCACACTGGGCACAAAAGATGAACCTCAAGGGTACCGTAGACACATTCTTAAAAAGAGGGGTACCATGGACAAACTGACAAACCACAAGGGTACCATGGAAAAAAACCGTAGAATTAAACTATTAAATCATTACTTATAATGGTAGGAAGTCCACCCTTCTACCCTCCTATACACATTAAAAAGTCAACGGAAAAAAAAATAAAAATAATGAAACATATAAAATGTATTAAAAGATTATAGAGTAAGACAACCTCAACTAAGAAACTGTCCATGCATTTTTGTTAAAAAAAAAACAGTTTTCTTAATAAATAAAACGACTTCTTATTTAATAAAACCGTCTCACACAATCATAAATTATAGAATAAGAGTATCTCACAACATGAGACGCCCTATTTTAAAAATAAAAAACAAAAATAAAAATAAAAAAATAAAAACAAAAATTCGTTTACAGATAATAATTAAGTTAACTTTTCACATTATATATAGAAATTTCTCACATTATAAGATCGTCTTAGCTTAGTAATTACTGACAACCAAAATATATTTCCCTTTAAAATTATCTGGTTTATGACTGAGAGTAAACGTGTTGTGCCTTGACCCAACACTTAAGTCTGACTAACTTGCTTTTTTAGGGTCATAAACCTATAAATCTTGACCGATGACTTGAGATGTCTCTAACTCAACGTGATCCAATAACTTAAGTTTAAGAGCCGACCAACCTATTGGTGAGTGGTGACCGTAAACTAGATTTTAAATTAGCAAAAGAAAACGCACATTAAAAGCATTGTGAAGATAATTAAAAAAAGTAAATCATAATATCACTTTAAATTAAAATCTATAATCATAATATAACTATAATATTAATAGTATAATTAAAACATTAAATATGAAAAACTAATATCCTATAATAAATAAATGTTTAAATTAAAACAATGCATCACGAATATGGTTACGATATCTAAGTATATAATTATAATTGTTGCAAAAATAATCTACTTTTAGCTTACTGTATCAATTTTAATATAGTAAGTATTCCCATATGAAATAATTGCAGCAAATATATAATTATAATGTTGCCAATTTTAAATGGTCTGCTTGAAAAAAATTGATTGCATCCATAATCATCAGTTATTTACTTCTATATATAACTTTTATTTGTTTAAAACTATGCTATTAAGTAATACTTTTTTTAAAATTGTAAAACTGATGTAATGCTGCCACGTCATTTTTACCTGCGATAGACAATGCCATGTCAGCGGGGATGTTAGAGGATTAATATATATATGATATGATATGATACTAGGTTAATACCCGTGCAATTTGCACGGGTATATATAGAATAGTATTTAGATTTTGGCCTCAAAATTATTCTAAAGAAAAGTTTTAAGTTTTAACCACTTATATAAGAGTGTGTACCGAACATATATGTATGAAAATAGTGAATCTTGTGATGTCAATGGAAACAAAAAACCATTTATTAGCAATAGATGAATAATGTTCTACAAAAATGGACCATCAGACGGTGTCGTCTTATTTTATAATTCGTGCAAAAAGAAAAAAAAAAATAGTAGATGACACTTGAACAACGTGCAATTATTTTTGTTAAAATTGATAAAACATTGGCATTAAAGTTGTCATACAATATCACGACATTGACAATGTAAAATTGACAATAACCCATTTATATTAATCTCCTCAATTGGTCGAAGCCGCCAGCCCTACTCACGCTCCGAGACCTGATCAAAAATTACGTACGATTGAGTGAGCTAATGTACCAAACACGGTTAAGTAAATAATCCACAGTTCTAT
>JAGPOY010001575.1:0-7500 GCA_018983105.1 Silene uniflora
TGGTTGTACGAAATGATGAGGACCTAAGCAAGTTACTTGGACAAGTGATGATTGCTAATGGTGGTGTGTGATGCCGAATATTTATCAGACATTTTTGCCGAAGAAAGCAGCTGGTAATGGCGATACTGGCTCGGCTTCTCAGGAGTTATATATAGATTGCGTTTTCTGGTTGTACGAAATGAATATTGTTTGATATCAAAAGAGATTTTATGATTAATCAAATATGTGCTACTTGGCCTACTTCTTCCAGAAACGTTTTTGGAGGTGAAGAGAGAAAGGAGAATAGATAGAGAGAGTGTGGTAATGTGTTTGGTTGTGGATTTGATGTTGTGTTTTGGATAAGTTTATTTTTTAATTTGTTTGTGTGATTGGTCCAATCTGGCAACAGTTAAATTCTATATTGTTCGATTTTTGGTTTTTCGACATATATAATACTTACTCTTTATCTAAGAAATAATGGAAAAGGGAGGTATAATTTGTAAAGGAAGAAGATGAAGAATAGAGAAGGAGGAAAAAATGGGTAAAGAAATTAAGGAAGATGAAGACACATAAGGAAGAAGATGAAGACTCATAAAGGAGAAAAAATTTGGTACAAAAAAAAAGAATAACCTGCTACAATAAGTTACCGAAATAACCAATTCTATTCAAAGCGAAGGAGGGTATTAGTTGGTTATATTGGTAGTTAAAATAAAGTTTGGAGTATTTTGAGCAGCACAATCATAGTTCGGAGTATTCATATCAATTAATCCTAATTTAAATTCTAAAATAGAGACAGCGTCTAATGCTTTCGGATTGGGTGAATAAGTAGCAACGCTTACAGGTACTGGAGATTGATGGTATGCCCGGCTTTTTTCCAACCAAGAAAGGCTCTTCGAACCTTCGCCCGTTTCTCTCTTGAACTTCGTGGCGCACTTCTAGCGCTTTTCAAAAGGCATGATGAACAATGAAAGGAAGCGGCTTAGCCAGATACCTTAAATTGGTTTCGAGAGCATTCCACCAGTTTTTGGTGACTTTCACTCTCGACCCATCTTTTAGGCTTCACCGCCTACGTGCCCCGCAAGAACGATCTGACTAGAAAGTCATTAAAAACTTGATCGAAGAACCGGTGGTTTGGCAATACGCCGATTTGACCACTATTAGTAGATAAAATGATTTCTTTTACTTCTGAATTCCAAACAATTCGATTAGGGGCATATCTTTGATGAATAAAGTTCACGAATGTGCGGCTGCGTGACTTTTCCCGATTTCTTCCGTTTGAAGAAAGGAAGGATCCCGAAGAATCGGCAAAACCCCGAGAAAGCCGGAATAAGAGGGTGCTTTTTGGCTTTTCCCTTAGCAGCTGGTTCCACAAACTACCCACCGGATCATTGGAGTTATCGTGTTATTAGTTTTCCATTTCCATTAAAGAGTTCTTATGTGTTTCCACGCCCTCCGAAAAATGGACAAATTTCTTTTCTTAAGAACCGCGCGACTGAGATTCCAGTACGTTGCCAAATCTTGGCGAATACCACAGAGCCCCATCAGCGATCGCGACCGCCTTTTCACCGTTGGTTCGGGTAGGAGGTTCTCTTAAGAATAAAGCCAGAGAAAAAAGAACGAATGGATCTTGTAGGATTCTCAAGAAGTTCTTCGATTTATTCCGTTTGAACAAAGGAAGGATCCCGAAGAATCGATCTTTCTTTTAGCTAATCTTCTAGTTTGTTCTAAAAAGTCTATTGTGATTTCAAGGCTTGGCTTCGTCTCAAGTCTCCGCATAACTTCTCTTAGTCTTCCCTGACCTCGCTTGAAAGAGGGGAATTACCATTTCCACCATATTCTCGAGCCAACCTTTACGTAACAGCAGCTTCTTACAGTACTTTGCCTTTGCTTATGTCCGCCTATGAAGGTAGCTGGGAACTTCCGCTTCGTCCATCACCGGCTCGCGCCGGTACTTCCCTCTAGGCAGGGTTTTTTTGATCTACCCAATCGGTCAAGGAAGCTTTTCAAGGTCTCGTCGCTTCGGTGAATCACTTGCGGAAGCATCAGCAAAAGAAAGTCCCTTCGGATTGATTCCTTTGATTTCTTTCTATTTCGTGAACCAGGGGAAGCCAAAGGCTATTCTGGATCTGATTTTGCCAGGAAGAGGGCCTCCAACAGCGGGCTCCTAATCAGGTAAAAATATCTCAGATATAAAGAGAAAAGCGAACGCTCTTCCGGAACCGGTACAGAAATGGGTGCTTTTTCCGAATGAAGGTCTCAAAGTGACTTTATAAGATAAAGCCTAACCTTCGCCCATAGAAGATCCCCGACCAAGAACAAAGTTATCGTTTCCCGGCCATCGGTAGAGTTTATACGACCACGACTGATCCGGAAAGGAAATTTATGGAAAAATCGCACTAGTAGAAAAAGTCCTATTGACATCGCTACAAAGACATCAGTTTTAGTTTAAACAATGTAAATGTTCGTAATTAACATCGGTTCTTACAAAAACTGATGTAAGATGTGTATAGTTTTTTCCCTTACATCGGTTATATTTAAAAAACGATGTACAAAAATATTTATAACATCGGTTTTAATATAAACGATGTAAATGAGGTGAGGTATTATTAACATCAGTTCTAAAAGACTGATGTAAATTGTGTTTTCATTAAGAGATCTCTTTCATTAACTGCAAACAATTATCTGAAAACAATTAATCGACAAACAAAATACCCTAGCTTCTCCTCTTCATACGACCGACCCTTCACTTTCTCATTTAACTTGTTGCGCTGATCTCACCTCTTCACCCTCACCCTCACCCTCACCTTCAACCACCGCAACATCACAATCTCCACCACCGCCATCACCACCTGCACCACAACAGACGCACAGCACCCTTGATATCTCGCGTCTTACCTCTTACATACGGTTCGAAAACGACGAGTTGAAGCCGCCATTGTATTTATGCAGGTCTATTTTTCCTTTTTAATCTTTTATATTTATTTTCACTTAAATCTTGTTTACATTATACTGATCTACAATTTCTGTCGGTTATTTTTAATTGAATACCTTCTTCAATGGCAACAATTCTATTACTCCCTCCGTCTCATCCATTTGTTTACCTTTTTTATTCTTTGTGGGGGGTATTCTAATCGAAGGTAAACAAATGACTGGGACGGAGGGAGTATATGATTTTATGAGATTAGTAAGGGTTGTTATTTGTTGGGTCGTCAGTATAACTAATCGACCATTTTTTAAGACGGATTTTTTCCCGATTAATGAATTCGCTTTCTGGTAGTAGCTCTTGCATCGTAAAAGAGACGGCTTAATTGATTGATGTCGTGAATCTTTAGGGTTTAGTAAGCCGTGTGTATTTGGGATGGGGTGAGAGGAAATGGCGGAAGTGAGGATTATTGTTTGGAGAGCAAAATATCAACAGCGGCTTCGAGCTCGAGTTCAGAGAAAAATGCTACTCTCAAGTCTCCCAGTTGGCTGAATAATTGACTGAAGGAGCTGATGCATATCAGCTCTAGACAAGGATTAAGGAATAGTCAAAGGCATTATATATTCCATCACTATGGAATATGCAAGTGCTTCATAAGTTAGAATCCTGAGATTATTTATTTGTTGCAACAATAATGATGCATAGATGTGCTGGGATTATAGTGTGTACCACATTGGCAACTTGTTGAAAATCCACCAAATTCAATGGAAGCATTCATGGCATTAACAATAGTCCACCACTGGTTACACTTTACTAGTTTGAAATTGAAATTTGAATAAGAATATAAGATATAGAAATTGATTCTTACTTAATGAATTGCTATAATTGTTTAATGCTTAATTGCTTACTGGTTTGTTGTTGAATGTTGATTGTAGTAATTAGGCGATAAGCTATTGAACAATTGGCGATGTTTTTTAGGTTGAGTGTAGCAAATAATGTGAAATTATCTGATTATGTCCATATAGTTGAGTATATATGTCATTGAAGTCTGCTAAACTTTGGCGCGTATTCTCAGCTATTATACTTTGGTTATTATCGGATTTTGCAATTCTATTTTATTTTATTTAATAATTTCGCTTGATGTTTTTTTAATATGAATATTGATGATAAGTGCAGGCTGTTTTCCGAATATGTATGATTATGATTTCACACATCATCCTCGTGAAAGGGTTCAGCTATGGTGGCACTAGTTGTATCCTACTTTGATGACTGCTGCAGTTTTATTCTGCCTTGTTCACGGGATATAACTCAAGTTGTTTCCTATACTGGCGCTAGGTATCCTTAGGCCAGTCTATATATTGTTGGTTGGTCTCTTGGTGCTAATATTCTCATAAGTTATTTGGCTCAGGTATCCATCGGTGATGTTAACATGGCGATGTCAATGGCTCTTTTCTACTAGTGCCTGATTTGTTCAATAGATGTGTGACATTTTATTTTGGTGCTTTAGATTGCATTCAGAATACATGGTGAAAAGGTTGCCAAAACACCGCTAATAGCTACACGTTTCAAGTTTCGCCATCCTGCTTCCACATGAGGTAGAAAGGGTAATTTCTTTGAGCTCGTTCAGTTTTATTTCTGCCTTTGAGTGATTAAATAATTAGATATTGATATAGAAGTCCCTCCAACCCTCTTATAAATTGCAAATTTTGTCACCCAATGAACATTTCTATTGCCGTGGTTTTCCTTTGTTAAATCACTAAATGACAAACATCCATTTTGTTCCTTTTCAGGTGCTTGTTGAGCTGGGCGCTGAAAGACTGGTCCTACCAGGTATAGCTACGCTAAGTGAGACCTACGCTAAGTGAGACCTGGGTTTTGACATTTGGTTTCATGGAATGCCAGATTATGTTGGATCCATCTCTGTTGTCATTGTTATACATTTTTAAGGTTGCAATAGTTTTCACATCTTTTCTTTTGGATATTTATCTCAAGTTTGTATGGTTGCAGGAGCTTTTGGGTTTGGTGTTGCGCCCACTGCATGCAAGTTGTCGTTGCTATGGTTAGAAGCTTGTCACCATTTTTGGTAGCAGGAGTTGTTCATCTTTAGTGACTGATTTTGTTGCTATATACTGTTTGGGATGGGCATTCACCTAGCTTGCGTTTTTGTTTCTATATACTATTTGAGATGGGTGATCACCTCGTCTGCTTTGTTAAAGCTTTGAGTTCGTATGCGAGCATTGTGCTCTACAATATGTCTCTATTGTTGATGATTTTATTTTATCTTGTTAGTGTGAGTATCGAAAATTGCTGATGATTAAATGGAATTTAAATTACTGATAGTATGCGAAATTGATGACTAATTATTGTCGATTGCAATCTGGAAATTATTTTTAATCGTTATATGTATAACATGGAACTTTGTTTGGGCGATTTTAGAAAATATTTGATTTATTTGTTTGGTGCTTAACTATGTCAGTTGGCTTGAGATTGGTTGTTGGAGGATATTTGTATATCGATGGCATATCGACTTGAACATGAGGGTCATGGTTACTGACCCGCTGGTTGCCGAATGGTAGTGCTGCTTGCTGATACGCTGACTGCCTACTAGTTATTGTTGTACATACTAGCTGACCTGTGTGTTATAGTTGTTGTCACGCTACTAAACGCTACTAGTACAACAAGCTGTTATGTTCTGTTAAATGTTCGTTGCTGCCTATTGGATTTTTGCTGGTGTTGGTGTTATGTTGGAAAATTGCTGTCGGCCTACGGCTGTTGTCGGCGCGCTAGCTGTCGCTGCTAGACGGTGCTGCTATATGTCGGTGCTGCTATCTGTTGTTGCTTGCCATTGTTGCCTGCTGACTTATGTCTGCTGCGTGTAGATTTGGCGAGCTGCTTCGTTGCTGATTTGTGGTGCTGATTGCTGCCTGGTGATGTGATGTTGTAAGACAGGTACTTATTTCTTATCAGTTCATTCTTTAATTTGTTTGTATTTTGCTTTGTTTCAGCAATTGCTAAGTATTTAGGTAATTTTAGGTAATTTACACCATCTTAATCGTATATTATTTTCTTGCAATTTGGTTCATTAGGTGCTGAACTTGACATTACTCGGCTTCTTTAGACATGGGAAGCTTGGCCTGAGAGTGTAAGGTGCTGTTGTGCGCAGACAAATATGATACTAATGATGATGAAGAACTGTGAGCCTTTCCCAGCTGAAAACTCGACGCTAGTTAGACGGAGCTCAAATATATGGAAAAAACTAGGTGTATTAAACTACTCGTACTTATATTAGTTTTTTAATTACATTTTGTATCTTACTCTCATTACTTAGTCAAAAGTGTATTTATGTTCTAAACACGGGTATTATAATTTTAGAGTATATTTATAAATTATGGGTTTTGGGAATATAATTTTTTTTAATGATTTTTGCTCTCATTCGCGGTGTTTTCCACGCCTCAAATGTAATTTTTTTTTTTAATTAAAAAAAATACCTATTCACATCGGTTTTAGTCCATAAATGATGTAAAAGAGGTTGATAATTACATCGGTTCCGTACCAAAACCGATGTAATTAAATGTCGTTAACATCGGTTTTACATAGAAACCGATGTAATTTAAATGCTATTAACATCGGTTTTACCTAATAACCGATGTAATTATATGCCATTAACATCGGTTTTACAACCGATGTTTTCTTATAAATGCAATAAACATCGCCCCCAGAAACATCGCTCAAAACCGATGTAAATGGGCCTAAATAACCGATGTCAATGGCACTTTTTCTACTAGTGTCGGGATCCTTCCTTTCTTCAAACGGAAGAAATCGGCCCAACTTCTTATTCTGGCAATCAAGATATTTCGAAGTTAGAAATACTTAAAGAAGAAAAGTTTCTTCTTTCTTAAAGAAGAGAAGTTCTGGGGGCAACTCTCCTTTCGTCTAGCGTGACAGCCGTCTTTTATGACTATAGAAAGGGTAGGATTCAGCCCGCCTCCATTTTGTTGTTACTAGCAAATACCACTCTTTTTTGTTTTCTATCTTCCAAATAATTCCCGCAAGAGATCCGAACCCATTTTTTTTGGATCCTTCGATAAAAAATGTGCAAAATCACGCTCGTGGAAGTGGAAGATACCACTTTGGTATACACGCCCTCTGAAGTCTAGAAATGCCGGATAATAGATAGCCAGAAAGAGATTCTTTAACCAGAAGAAATTCGTTTGGGATCTTTTCCTGGCTGTTGGTTGGCGAGATGCTTCTCCTCAACCTGTCTTTTCTAGGGGAGGTTGACCCGAAGCGATCGCATTGGCACTGTCAAGAAGCCCTGCGATGAATCCAGTTTAACCCCCTCGCCTGGTTTTAGGACAGAAGTCGCTTCGTCCCCTCTCCAACTAATGCGTTTACTTACCCTTCCTCTGCTGTAGCAACTTATAAACAGGTGAGAACCATCTTAATGGTTCTCACAAATGTCTAAAATGCCCGGATTATAATTCCAATTCAGTCGATAGGTCAGCGAAGCGTGAGCGGGCGCGGAGAAGAAAACGTTCATTTGCTTTGCTTTGGCCTTGGGATCGGGCGCTTGAGAGAACCTTGTCGAAGGAACTCGG
>JAGPOY010001575.1:12500-16700 GCA_018983105.1 Silene uniflora
CCCGACTTTATCTTGGGTGTTCTTCTGTCGTGCGACCCGGCGCTTAAGGAGTAGAAGATGCCTGCTGTGCCAGGAGACGAAAGGAAGAAAGAGACAATGACAGAGCGGCGAGTGATAGATTGATCGACGTCCGAAGAAGGCTCGACCAACTCGCATTCTTTAGGTAAAGGCTTTCTCTTGCTCGTTCTAAAGCCCGCCCCAAACATCTGACTGCATTTTCCAACTAAAATGAAATATTATTTGACCATTGCGACAGTTTCTGCTCCTTCTGGGTCCCCCGAAATGCCAGGTTGAACTCGAACAAGCGGTGAGCTGTTAACTTGAGATATCTTTCTCTAACAGTTGCTTAGTGTCCCGCACTAGACGCTATTCAATTAAATTCTTTATTTCTTCTGTAAAATTCAATTCATTCTTATTTTTCCCCGTGTTCCTCAAAGGGATCTCTTAATTGTTGAGAGGGTTGCCCAAAAGCGCGCTCTAACCGAGATCTTTGGAGATGATTTCGGCCAGAAGAAAAGGTTCGATCCTCTTATTTTTCTTTCTCGAACCGATTGATTGGTCTGAGGTTATCGACAAAAAAGTGACCTCGTGTTGCCGCTCGGTCGGGTTTTAACAAACGACGAGCCAATCTCTGATCCGTAATTTGAATCGAGTCAGGTACGGATTGAGTATTCAAGCCAAGGTCAATTTACTAATTTTCCCTCGTCCTACGTTGCACCAAAAACAAACTCCGTTCAGAATTTAAATAGACGACTCCGACTCCACGACAAATTACGAATACACTAGCGAAAGTCCACATAAATTACGATTTGAGAGCAATTCTCCAAAATACCCTTTAATCTCATTGCAACCCCTTCACAAATCCAACAGTCAATAAGCCCTAAACCGTCATTTCAATTCCTCCCCAGTTTTCTATCCCAAACTATGTCAGCAATAAATCTATAACAGCTTTCTCTCTCCTCCAAAATTCCTTCCTTGTTTCTCTCTCCTCTGTATCTCTGACACCATCGCCGAATTTTTTCAAGTAAGACTTCCGATTCATCCTTTAATCTCATCAAATAACTAATTGCAATGTTTAATCTGATTATTTCGTATAATTGTTAATCTTATCGTCGAATTATATGATTTTTGTTTGAATTACTGTTGTTGATCATTGTTAGAATTACCTAGTTGATCATAATCTTATCAAATTATGATTTATCAGTAATTAATTAGCTCAATTTTATCTTTTTTTTTTCCGATCAAATCACTAATTACATTGTTTAATTTGATTATATTATCGAATTCTTTGATTTTAATTTGAATTAGTGATGTTATAGCATTAATTAGCTCAATTCTATCTTTTTTTCCGATCAAATCACTATTTACATTGTTTAATTTGATTATATTATCGAATTCTTTGATTTTGATTTGAATTAGGGATGTTACAGCATTAATTAGCTCAATTTTATCGTTTTTTGAATCAAGTCACTAATTATAATGTTTAATCGGAGTACTTCGTGTCAGTGTCTTTGACGATCGTCGAATTCTGCGAGTTTGATTTGAATTCGTGATGTTGTAGCTTTGATTATTGCTAAACTTACTTAACCGCTATCTAATCGATCATATTCTTATCTAATTATGATTTATCAGTAGTTAATTAGTTTAATTCTATCTTTTTTAGATCAAATTACTTATTTCAATGTTTACTTCATGTCATTGTTTATTATATTGTCGAATTCGAGGATTTTAATTTGAATTAGTGATTTTATAGCTTTAATTGACGTTAGAGTTACTTAACTGATACCTAATCGATCATACTCTTATCTAATTATGATATATCAGTAATAAATTAGCTTATTTCTAACCGTTTTTCCATCAAATCACGAGTTACAATGCTAATTATCCTTGAATTCTAGAATTTTGAATTGATTTAGTGTTTATAGCTCTGATTATTGTTACGCCTACTTAACTGCTGTATAATCGATTATAATTGAACGCATTGGTGTATGTATTGGTTGAAATTACAGGTGACTGTTAAAAGAAAGATAGTTTGGCTGGATTTCTGGCGAAATTAGGGTTTATATATATCAAGGGAAGATTTTTGAGATGGCGTGTCGGGGATTTTGGGAGTGTTTATTAAAGCTACTGAATTTTCTGATGACCTTAGCTGGGTTAGCAATGGTAGGGTACGGGATTTACTTGTTTGTGATGTACGAGCAAGCTAATGTAGATCCAGGCATTGCCCCTGTCAGCGGTGATGAACCTTTGATTCAGCTTGGCCGTCCCTTGCTCATGTCCTATTCGCTGTCGAACAACATTTTGGATAATCTTCCTAAAGCTTGGTATGCTGATCTTTTCTACATTGTTTATGTGACCTAAATTGTTTAGATTATGACATGGTTGCGCTACTAATATTCTCTTGATGTAAACGGTAAGCTTAGGGATATTTATGTTAAAATATACTAGTTACTAATCTTTTGTTGACGCGGAGGTGAACTTAGAGGCATTCATGTTAAACTGAGGCGGTCTTGTGACTTGAGCTGGAGATAATTTTTTTGCGGTGTTTGGAGCCTGGAGATCTATGGCTATATGAATTTGATTGTGAGGCAAATTGCATTGTATTAATAATATAATTGTGAGGTTCACATTTTTATTTTTAGAAGGGCATGGTACTACTCCCATTTTAGGTAATGCCTAAACATAGTGAGGAGCCTTGTAGACATGTATGGTCGATGATAGACTGTTTAAATTTGTGTGCCAAGAGCAGTGTTTTTTAGATCAGGCCAGGAAACTCCTGATATCTTTTCTTAGTATCGGGGGTGCCTTTAAGTGGTATACCATTTGGTAATTTGTCAATGTGTGATTTATGTAACTCAAATGGGTGTTGAACTTGGTACATGTCCAAGTGTCATATTTGGCATAACTCAATTTTTTAGATACTTGTATTTGGGATGAAACACTGAAATATTTGTAAAATAAGGCTTAACATCAGTGAATGATTACTAAATATTCTATAGAGTAATGAATTAATAAGATGAGTGATGCACCTTTTAGAAGGTCTATAGAGTAGTGAATTAATATGATTGGGCGGTAGTGAACAACCTACTTGAATTTTGTAAAGAGTATGAAAAACGACAGGTCTATAGAGTAGTGAATTAATAAGATTGTGACAGTAGTGAACAACCTACTTGAATTTTGTAAAGAGTATGAAAAGTGACATGGATCTACCTGAGATTGTTTGTAGTTTGTATAGTAGTGCAAGTCATTCTAAGTACTATGTATAATGTGTACACTTGTTTGCTTAATGGTAGACTTCTGTACAACCCTTGAAAGTGTTTGGCTTAATGTATTTATGCAAGTTAGTGATGTACACTATAACCCAATAATATGTGACAAAAATGTGAGGTTAATGTTACTATTCACGTAAAATTAGTATGAAATATGAACAGGACTAGCTACCAAAAGCTCAATCTACCAAAAGCTCTATTGTAAGCTGAAAATGAAAGGCCTATATATCCTGTGTGAGCTGCCTTCTTTGCATATCTCTGTTTACAGTTTGCAGTATGTTGGTTTCCTATTGAGCTACCTGTTTGGTATTTTAAAATAGGCCTTTATCATTTTCGTATCCTTTTTCAATTTCTTTGTAAGGAAAAAGCATTATACATATACGTACTATGGCAAGGTTTAATGTTAGTAATATTGCCACGCATGCTGCTTCTTTATATTGATGGGGAATGATCATGTTCATGTCTTGTTTGTCCATTTCTTACACTCCTTATCTCCAGTTTGTTGCTCATCTTTTCTTATTGTTTATTTCAGGTTTCTATACCTGTTTATTGGTGTTGGCGCTCTTTTCTTTGTCATATCGTGCTTTGGTTGTATTGGTGCTTCAACACGGAATGGTTGCTGTCTCTGTACTGTATCCTTCCAGTTAGTCTATATATGGTATTTGTAGTGATCATGTTATGCTTATGCTTTGCCATCTCTGGTTATGTCATTCTAGCATTTTTCAGTTGCCTGTCAGGACAAATTTTTTTGCTTCAGTTTTTGCTCTTGAAATCAATTTATTTGGTAGGTTTACTCACTGTCAATGGGTTTTATTTTTCTCCAGCTTTACATTGGACTGCTGAAGCATTAGCTAGAGAAATTTAGAAACAAAAGTAGGATAGGGATATGGTTTGTACTTCTGTAGTTGTATTATGAAGTCTGATCGATTCT
>JAGPOY010001576.1:0-16929 GCA_018983105.1 Silene uniflora
AATTTCTATTGTCTCTTTCATAACCACCATCACTCATCAAGTCATTTATCTCTTTCAACAGTCATGAAGAATGATGATATTAAACCTAGATTGTGAAATTAGGGAAAAAGGTGAGTACGGAGCAGAGGTCGGCGGCGAGAAAAGGCGGCAGCAAAGAAACACCGGCGGCCGGAGGAGGCGAGGTAAGGCTGACGACGTAGAAGGAGTAAGGGGAGAAGTTGTGATAACTGATTAGTGGTAGAAAACTGCTTATTTGGTGTGTCCACTGGACACGGGCCGTGTCCAACCATGTTGGACCGTATCCGACACGTTCTCTTTTAATCTAAAAACCGAGGACACGGTCCAACGCGTGTCGGACACGTTTTCAGGCGTGTCCGAGGCGTGTCGGTGTCCCACACGGTGTCCGACACGGGAACGCCCAAAAGTAGGCGTGTCCGTGCAACCTAGCTAGCAACTACTCGGCAAGACAAAGTCCATATAGTGAAATACAGGTTGTCCAGCGACAGCCGAGCCGGGTGAAGTGAGGTGACACAGAAAAGGCAAATTATATCCTACTCTCAGGTGTAGGAAGTAAGATACACTCATGGTAATTATGGGAAAAAAAAATTAAAAAATAAACTACCCACTACATTTATCACGGTAACCTTTTTTATTTTATTTTCTGAATCAAATTTAAAATCTTATTGAATTTATTAAATTCGTTATTTCCTTTCATCTACTTGTATTCGAATTTTATCAAATTTATAGTTCATAATCATCAAATTAGACCGTTATATTTACTAAATTCAAAGTGAATATAATAGTTTCATATAATGAATATCACATTACATAACACAAGTTCATGGAATTACACTATTATATTCATTTAACTCAACGTGAATATAATATTATCATAGGGTGAATATCACACTAAATACTGCATATTCATCAAATTATATTATCATATTCACTAAAATCAAAATGAATATAATAGTGACCTATGATGAATATCACACCTGATAAGACATATTCATCCAACTAAATTATCATATTCACTAAATTCTGAATGAATATGATAGTGTCATATGATGAATATCACATTCGAAACTATAAATTTAATCATGAATAATGAAAGATAAAACATAAAAATTCAATTTAATTTACAGTATTATACAACTTTTAGGGGTTAATGTAATTTCGACACAAACCGGTAAGTTAGAATTTAATGAATCAAAACATGAAGTAATTTTAACACATACCTGATAAGTTAGAATTTAATTATCAAAACATGAATCAAGATTACAAAACCATTGCATTTGATGGAAAATTAAAATTTTATGCATGATTTTTTGATAGAAACGGAAGACGTAGTTTGAAATAGGAGAAATAAAGAGTTTATGAAAAGTGATAACTGTTAAGTAGTGGGGGAATTTGTTATTTTTTTATTTTATTTTTTTAATATTGGGAGTAGGAAGTATCATATACTTGGGTACTAGGTAGCACGGACACTTCTCTTATTTAGCCGTCCCGTGTCCGACACCGTGTCGGACACCGACACTCGTCGGACACACCTCGAAACGTGTCCAACACCTGTAAAGCCGTGTCTAACATCCAACATTTATTTGGGCACGTGTCCGACGCGTGTCCATGCTATTTTGGCCGTGTCCGACACGTGTCCATGCTATTTGAACATCATTTAGGAAAAATTATGGTCTTTAGACGAGAAATGAGCTCACGAAAGAGCTTGATTAGAAGATGAGTTTGGATAAGAAATGAAAATGAATTATAATTATGGGCAGATTTTATCTTCACTTGTTTAAATTTGATATCAAATACTTTTATAAAAATAAAATCGAACGTTTATAACAAAAAAAAATATATTTTTTATTAAATTTATATAACGTGTCCCGTGTCCTAAATTTCATGGGATGCCGTGTCACGTGTCCGTGTCGTGTCCGTGTCCGTTTTGGTGCTACCTAGCCTGGGTATATGGTACTCCGTATAAGAATTGCACAGAAAAGGGAGGAGTGGGTCCCCGTGATCACAGATGCTGTGGTGGTGATAAACGGATCACAAGCAGCATTAGGTGGCTCGAAGCTATTGAAGTGGAGAGTGATTGTTTGTCCATGATCAAAGATCTCCAGCAAAGGCTGTAGTGACTTGTTTTAGTCTGATGACATTTTTGTTATTCGCTCTCTTTTTTATTATGTTTCTTTTTATTTTGCTTGGACAATTGAATAGGGTGATACATTCATTAGATCATTTGTGTTTTGTTCTAGGCATAGTTAATCAAATGATACTCCAGCTGACATGACTTGTATTGGTGATTCTAATTTGAAATTTATGTCCGGAGTCTTTATGAAGCCCGCCGGGTTATTTCCATGAAAAAAAAGGGCCTCCCTCCAGGTTAAATAAAATAATTTTTTCTAAGCACAGAGCTGGAACCTACACAAATCTTACGACAGTATCATGCAAATCTTCAAAATTTTAGACTGAGCCGTGTGCCTTGCAAATCTGTATGCAAGTAGGCATATCACTATATCAGTTATTCTTTGAAGATGTGAGATGCCCATTCAAGATTTCAAGGTTTACTGCAAAGCCATTACTTCAATATTACAATACACCTTACTTCCAGAATAACATTGCTCAGATAAATCAGCATCCATGCCTCTAACTTGTCATGTTGAACAAAATTACATACTAATGACATAAAAACAAAAGTTGTCCTACCTACGATCCTGAGCGCTCCTTGAAGCTGAAGAATATCTCCCAGAGCCATTAGAATTTCTATTCTTAGATTCAGTATGCTTGTCTATTTTTTGCTCAGCGGTGCCCTTTTGCTTTCGCTGCAAATCCTCTGCATGCCTTTTCCAAAGTGTTTCTCTATCTTTTCTTGGCATCTTCGAGTATCTGCCATCAGGCTTTAAAGCCTTTTTGGCAGTAGACCAAGAATTAATGACTGTTTTCCCATCCTCTGTTTCTCTTAATGCTGCCTCTGGAGTTATAACCTCAGCTAATAGAGCTTTGAAGTTGTGCGCACATCTCTGGAAAAGGCAACAAATTACAAGTTATAAACCCTCAAATCCCCTGTCAGATGGTCTTATAATGACTTCTTGTGAGACTGTGTTCCCATAAATACTAGAACGGTGACTAACAGGTAGGTTACTAACATTGTGAAATAATGTTACAAATGAAAAGGATTGCGATATTAAAAAAGGATTCCAGAAAGCGAAGGTTGAGAAAGCATAACACCAGTGTGCTAGAAGACTGGAATGCACACGGAACACGTCCATTTAAATGCTGCCCTTTTCATTATCCTCTACTTCCACTTGATATAAAAAGGGAAACATAGCCCCATGAGCCACTTGGCTATGCCACGGAAAGTTAAGAGAAATAAACTATATTTTATTGTTTTACTGTTTAGCTTTCTACAGCCAAATAATCTGTGGCGTTAGAACATTGCACAATGGCATTAGTATCTGCCTAAAAACGAGTTTTCACAGTTTCTAAATGAGGACCTGATGCAGAAGGGTATATCTCACTACAGGCACACACAGACGACATCGCCGTCGGTCAGTACTGATGCGGCGGTTATATCAATACCTTAAAACACTACTACTCATCTTGTAACCACTTTTCCCAGAAAGAACATCTATTTCTTAGAATAAAAAAATCAAACTCCATCCTAAACATCATCTCCAGTTCTACCACATGCAAATAGTTTTTTTGCAAGAAATAGAGCACAGTTGCTTTTAGTAATATACCTCATAAAGCATTTTTACATGCTCTCGAAAAAGCTTCTCCAAGTCAGATTCGTCCAAATCAGGGTTGGACGCACGCCTTTGTGGATCTTTCTCGATTTTGGTTTTTGACTCAGTCCAAGAGGCCTAAACATGGATTAAAGATATAGCAAACAGAACAATTTGTCAATCCCATAGAGGTGCATACGCTAAAAATAAATGACTTGTCTAACCTAAAGTGCCAATTTGGAATATCTTGTAAAGGGCACAATTGAAATTAAAGTTGTTTTCAAAATGAGTAACAAAACTACAAAATGTTTCCCCTCTCGCAAGTGGGAAAACTAGAGACAAAAAAATTCAGCCTTCAGATTTCAAAGTTGTCTAACCTGAGGATCTTTTATTTTTTCAACTAGGAGAGCTTGATATGAAGTAACTGCTTCCTTTCTCCGAACCTTTGATCGTACTCTTTCCACCTCCTGCTCCTCTCTTTCCTTTCTCTTCCGCATTTCTCTCTCCCGCTCTTTTAACTTTTCCTGCAACATATTTTTTGTTTTTCGTTTTTACACAAATGTAAGCAGCTCTGTAGCACCAGGGAGATAAATTTGTAACGAAGCACTAAAGTCATAAAAAGACGAAAATTTCTGACTGGCTCTCAGTTATCAAGACAGTGTCACACAGTTAAGAGTAATTTATGACGACAATTCTGTCAATTACCCACTACTTAACAATCAAGAAGCATGGAGAGTGTAGCGAGTCATTTTGCTATATCCCATCAAACTCCAAAGCCAACAAATAGTGAATCTTTTGACTCCATTGAATGTGGAGTTGTTCCATACTTCCGTGCAATATAGCAAAATTTCATTGCGTACCTACAATAATAATTTGTAACCTAAATTCCTAAATCAAGAAAAAAGATCTCTAAACGACATTTTCAGCATCAACTACTCTTACTTGTTTTAAGGGAATGCAGTATAAAGTAACAATTAATCTACTCTTACTCCTTCCTCTGTATAAGTGAATTCGGTAGAAAGTAAAAGCACAAAACATGAATGGCTTTTAAAGTATCATAATTCTTAACCTGAAGGAAAGGGGGAAGTCATCAAGCACTAATACCTGCTCTCTCCTTTTCGACTTCTCAGCTTCATCATCTGTAGCCTTTAACTCCGATATGTATTCGTTGAATACAGCCTCTCGCTCTTCATGCTTAACAGCTTTGTACCTAGCATCTTCCCGGATAACATCCTTTACCTACAACATTATGCCATTTCAAAGAGACAAGATATGATTCTAAACCAACATAGAAATATCAAGTTATGTAAAAGCAGATATAGAAAAAGAAAAGTGAAAAGCAAAAAAGTCAAGTTAAACTTATAGGTTTGAAAATCAAAGCTCGGATTTCTTTTATAAAAGCTAGAGTTTAAATTTACGATGAAAAACTAAAACGATGTTTTGGAAAATCGAAATAAAAATTAATGTTACGGAATACCTTCAAAGTAAACCAAGTATTATTATATAAGAATTAAGAATACATTTTTTAAGACAAGGGTTTAAAAAGCTTCTACCCCTCTCTCACTACCCTTCTAATCATTCATCATCACATAGCACGGCGGAGACACAAATCAGAACACAACACAAGTCAACCTCATCCCCACCACAAGTCCACACCACAAATCAGAAATGGCAAAGTGTTATAGTCCCAATTTTTTAGATTACTACAAACCCTAACGTTAGAATTATAACATCCCTGCCACAAGTCCACAGCCACTGCCACTATTGGTTTCCGGCTTCTGTCGGCCAATCGTACCATCATCTTTTTTTCTCGTTGAATTCGGTTGCCAGCAGCAGCACCCCCATTTCACCTGATTCCCACCACTCCCACCAGAACCCCCTTCATTCCCCTCACACACTCGTTCAATTAGATCTAACGTTCGTTCAAAAAACTGGGTTATGAGTTATGACTTAAGAGATAGGCTGGGGTTTGTCGATGGAAGAGCAGATGCATAGGGAAGGAGATACGTGTTGCTTTGTTAGAGATGCATGAGGTTTGCCAGAGGATGACCACGGGCGAGGGGTTAGTGCTACTGTTGATCGGAGGATGACCATAGAATTGGTGGTCACTGGCTAGTTAGGCATTGCCAGCGGGAAAGGATGAGTTCTTGTAATAGAAAGGGGGAGTGGGCGAGGAGGGAGGTTGTTACTGAAGGAAGAAGAGGTGAGAGAGAGGTTGTGCATTAGTGTGGTTAATGGAGATCACTTGGTGGTTCACTTGCAAGTTTAGTTATTTAAATTTATCTGTTAAGAACTATGCCACAATTAAATAGGGAGAACATGGATGGAAGGGAGTACATCACTTTTGTGAGAGGTTTTCGGAAAACAAATGTGATTATTTCCTACGATATTAACTTCCTATATATTTTAGTTAATGTACGGTCAAAATTTTACACATTAACTTCGAAAGGTGAAACACCAAAATTAATGTAAAGAGGAGTAAAATACACCACCTTAGACCAACGGGAGCTTGAAGTTATGTCCTCTCTTTCACGAAGCATTGATTTAAAATCTGTGATGATAGTTGTGCGCTCAGCTTGAGCTTTTTCCTCAGCTACCTTCTTTAGTGCAAACAACCTGCAACACGAACAGCCTTTTGCTTAAATCACCATGATAGATGTTGCACGTCCTCGGTAGTTTACAGACGAAAAATACTCAATCCATAGCCTCGTCCCCCAACTCACCAATGAAAAGATTATACACCCTCGGTCCAAAATGTTCTTACACTCCAAAATTCCCTCACATATTTTAAAAAGATCTTATTTGGACTGGAGTATTAACTATGAAGTACCAAAAACCAAATAAACTTAACGGTGGGAAAAATGTAATCTTGATTCTTGAGCAAGGCAGACTCACAAGTGCTAGATCAATCAGTAAAATTAACAAGAGAGCTATCACAGCACATTTGAATAAGAAACCCTGTCGATAACAAACTTCATCAAGCTAAATGCAAGTTACAAACATTACAGTAACTAAACTTCCATTCCGCAAATATCACGGGATTTGAAAAAAATGTGCATTGGAAGAATGGCATCTTCTTACAATATGAAATTCAAAGATTAGGTTGGTGGAGTAAGGAAGTGAATTTTTCTGATTGTGTTACTCTTTCAAAATCCATACTGTCAGGATTAGGTTTCTTTCAAGTTTCAATGTGGTATTTAGGGTTAATAATGGAGAGAAAACTTTATTTTGGCATGACATTTGGTGTAGACATTCACCTTTGAAAATCTAATTTCAAGATCTTTTACAAATTGCCACTCTCAGAGATGCTACCGTGAAGGATGTTGAATGGGACGGCAACTGATATGGACAATACTACGCTAATAAAGTCGATACTAGACCGATGGGGCTTCTAACACCAATACCAAATAAAGTCATCATAAACGACAACATTGGACGCACCACATCATCATAGTACACAACCAAGATTAGTAAAAGTTCCCACTATTGCGACTAATACCCTGATTTAAAACAATGGGCCGACTCCAATGGGCATAGTAACCCCCTACAGTCAGGTAGTCGTCAATGTGTTTTAGTCGGGGATCACACTGAGCTGAGTACCCCCCAAAAAAATGAATAAGCATATAAATAAATGGTACCGCTCATTCAAGAGAGCCTCTCGCTCTTTGCGGTCCAAGGCCTCAAATCGTGGATCGTGCCCCCATGTCTTCTTAAATGTATGATAATCAGTGTTGACATCAATACCCTGAAAAGTAAGCACATTTGAAGTTTCAAGTAAGATCCCAGTACAATTTTCCTGCTGGAACTCTAGAAGGATGAAAGTTTAAATTAAGCATTTATTAAAAAGTTTACTCAGAAAAAAAGGGAGGGACACATTTGAGTACACCAAGAACTGAATGCACCTTCCTTTACATTTCTCAGGCAGTATAGCTTTTCAGTTTTCACCCTTTGGCAACAACAAATTACAGCTGAAGTAAAACTAAACCAAGATTAGCTCATATAAACCTCTTTTGCTTCTTCTAGCAACTGCTTGAAACCCTCCACAGCAGCTTTCTGAGCTGCTCGCTTTTCTTTACGTTCTTCTTCCGCTCGTGTACGGACGTAGTGATCGAACAACGACCGACGTTCACCATATGTGGGAATTGCCTACAGATATAAAGCAAGTAAGGTTCACCTCTGGGCTCATTTTTTGAATATAAAAAGGGGAAAAAAGCATTTCCAGGTCATAGAACCATGCAATATAGAAGGCTTGTGTGGCAAAAGTGCAGAATAATAATCTCACACCAAAACTTGTATTAACCAGTCTGTCTAACTGTAACCAATGGCCAGACATAATAGGTTTTGAAATTATACAGTGAGGTTCTTAATTTTAAAAACCGCGCCCACGCCCAAAGGCCAGCGAGGCACTAGCCAAAACGCCTATATGCGGCAAATTACACCTCACTGATAAGGCACAGGTGTGAAGCTAGCGAAGGCGCGCCCTATGCAATTTCCACAATTTTCTTCTTCAAGTTCTTTTATCATTTCCTTTTCTTGTAACATAAACCCTTGTATTCCTCTTTACATGTTAGCCCACTTGTATTGTTGAACTATTTTTGCAAAATAAAAATAAAAAAATGAGGCGCACACGCCTACGCCTCATCCCCCGCACCTTGTCACCATGGGCCTTCATGCCCTAGGAACACCTCGTGCCTTTTAAAACGAAGGTGGGGCTTATAGGGTGGGACTTAGGAAAACAATGTCGTTTTTGAAACGTCGTTTTTACTATCACAAGTTTGACCATAACCTTAAGTGAGTTGTGTCTCCTATCACTAGCATTTAGACCCATTCGGACCATAACATTAATTGTCTCACTTCATGAAGCATCAAAGCAAACAAAAGACACATACATCACAATTTTGGATATTTATATGAAATGAAATAATGCACAAAACATTAATACAGTTGTTTTGATGATTGATTATAACCTAACGTCTAACACACAGAACAAACAAGGCGTGTGTGCATCTAACAGTGGCAAAACTGAAAAATATTCCTATCAATACAGCATTTAATAAAGGAGTTTGGTTCTGACCCAAAACCATCATTTTTATATACATTATTTTAAACAAAATAACAAAATGGCAACAAAATTCTTAGAGAAGTATACGCCAAAGAAGCTAGAAGGTTAGACACGTGACATTGAGCCTCCTATGATGTTTCAAGCTATTGCATAGTGCGTTCTTACATGCAGGGAAACAACTGCATGGTCCATGTTCTGAAAATTCTTTAAAGTTTGATTGAGCAACATATGTTGACAATTCATTCTTTTTTATAGAGAAGGCAGTATATAAAAAGGTCGCCAAGGCAATGAAATCCATGTACAAAAGGAGACCAAATTTATGTCGATAATTGATAGTTGGCTGCAACTCCACAATTTATGAAGTGCAGAAAGTTCATTGAGCTACTCTACTTTCTCCCTTCAAAACCTAAAGCAAAGAATTGTGAGTTCTTGGCTCTGTCTAAGATGGGAAAATGCACCAAAATAGGGGAGGAAAGCAGAATAGGAGACATACAACAGAAATATATTCAACAGATATAATTATATGATTAGACCTGCTCTAGTAAACCCCTATGCAGAGCCTCGGATCCTCAAGACAGAAGATTTGAAATCTTGTACTGAACAAACCTTGAAGCGTGGATCGAATACAATCTTTGGCAGCTCTTTATCCCACTTTGAGAAAGGTGCCACTCCACGATCTTTAAGCATTTCCTAAGAAGTAGAACAAAGGAGACTGTCAAAGACAAGTATAAATAACTATACACTACGAAGTGAGAAAAAAAATTCACCTCTTGAGCTTCTACGCTATGTGAGCAATGTTCCATTTAATCTAGTAGTGAAATTAAGAATAATACATTGTTAAATTTTAGAAACCCAAAAGATTACCATAGGTCACTTCAACAGGAAGTAACAAATGGTCAGTTCTATTTGCAAACTAAATCGTCCGGTGAGTCCTTTACACAAAACCTAAATTGTCTAGCGACCTACACACAACCAAATGGTCTTGCGATCTTGTGAGTCATATACACAACCAAAATCATCTAACAAGTCCAACACACATTTATCTTGTCAACCTCGCGAAGATGAACATGATTGGTGAAGACGAAGAACTGAAGAAGCATTGATAATTATTTCGTTTTTTAATTATTATATTTTGCAAACTCATGGAAAGTTTTAGCAAATTACATGAGTTTGAGAACGGATGTTAATAAACATGGTATATATAACATACCATACAGAGTAAGATTAAGATGCTATAATACAAGAGAATAAGATAAACCGAGGAAATAATATTATTAAGATGAAGTAAAAAGATATTTCGTAGTATTTGGTTTCCAAGTTAATGTAAAGGTAGGACCGTACACTCAATTCGTTTCATTTCCATACATTTGTTCAAAATATGTGAGAGACTTTGAGAAAACGTATGGAAATGAAATGAATGGAAAGAAACTATATCTAGAACATTTATGTTTTCATATTACCAACAATCAAGACAATAAAAATTATTAGAAATATATCTCCCCTCCCAAATCTTATCATACCACTGGCAATGGTTCTCCATGCATGGCAATCCCAACTTTCTCCTCTGCTATCAACTAGCCAATATATTGACAAGCTTCAGGTATCTGCGTCCACCTTAGTGACCAAGCACATAATAGTACAACACCATAACAGGCAATTGCACCATCGCCTCCAATAAAGCTAAGGGTAAGGGATATAAGATGGTTCTGCTTCAGTCATGAAAAATACATCTCCCCTCCCAAATCTTATCATACATTGACAAAGGCTCTCCATGCATAGCAATCCCAACCTTCTTTCTCCTCTCCTATCAACTAACCAAATATATTGACGAGCTTCGGGTATACGTGTCAACCGCAGTGACCACGCACATAATAGTACAACACTATAACAGCTCCAACTCTAGTTCAATCTTCCAGGACCCGGCCATTGCACAATGCCTTTAATAAAGCTAAGGGAAGGGCTATAAGATGGTTATGCTTCAGTCGTGAGAAATACACCTCCTCTCCCAAATCTTATTATACATTGACAAAGGTTCTCCATGCATAGCAAGCGCAACCTTCTTCCTCTTCTCATATCAACTAACAAAATATATTGACAAGCTTCAAGGATACTCTCAGAATCTCATCCACCGGAGTGACCAGGCACAGAATAGTACAACATCTAATGGACTATTGCACCAATGCCTTCAATAAATCTAAGGGTAAGGGCTATAGGATGCTTTGTACTATTTAAGTGGTTAAGCCATGGTACCTTGCTTCACCGGCAGCAAGTGGAGCCGGTCAATAAGGAACTCAAGTATACAACATGACAGAAATACATATTAAGAACAGAGGGCCATAATGGTGAATCAAGGAAGGTCAGACAGCAATTCAGGATGTAGCATTCAGAGTTTACTGAGCTTGAAAGCACGAAATCGTCAATACAATGTTGGGGCCGGAAATATTCCCTGGCTGGTGTTGTAAATTATATCCCAATTTTGCCAGTTTAATTATCTATCAACCATAAATGAACCAAATTTTGTAAAACCCTGGAATTTTCTACGAGATCATCCTGAGTCTGAGATAGGCCACTTGAATAGATGACATTGCAGACGAAATATATTTGGAATGCAAAAGCAAAGAGTGACTTGTTAAAGACATTAAGAAATTTTGCTAGAAGTGTATTCATTCAAGAAATCTGAATCTCAACTGAAAGTTGAAACAAAATTTTCTGATTCTGGTTAAACACAAAACTAAAATGTTTACACTGTCTGCCAATTCAATTAGGTTGCATGGTTACCATTCCCACCCTCACACTACGATCCTATCTAATATCCCCCTTCAATACCATTCTTCAACGAAACATGCAAACTGTTTAACATCATATGATGCTATGATATGCACCCGAACACCAGAAAGCAAATAAATAAGTAGAGGGCAGCAAGTGTAAACAAGACATTTACCTTAAACTGTCTAACGCGCTCCTCCTTGGAAGGACCACTATCTTCGTCCTCTGAATCCGACGATAAATCTGACATATTGCCATCTTCACAGTCTCTTTGCTTTTCCTTGCCACCATCACTCTGCAAGCCCTTGACTGTAGCCTCAACTGTTTTAGTTCCGTTGATTTCTAAAGTCGCTGATCCTGACGAAGCAGAAGTTGGAAAAGAGGTAACCTGAGCTCCTGATTCTTGCAGCTTTCTTTTAACCAAATCAAGCGCAGATGATGGCCCTGTAGCACTTAAACCTCTAAAAGCCATCACATCTCGACCTCCTGAAATGAGAGCAGGAGCACTTACAATTGCAGCACCAGATCCTTTTTCATCTAATGCATGAGAATTCGGCACTGACATGGAATTTTCAGTTGCATTGTCGCCTTCCTGCTTTTTTCTCAGCTCGGTCACCTCGGGTGGTACTTGCCAGCTGCTAATCTAATAACAAAAAAAAACGTTACATCTAATAGCATCACATTGAATAATACAAGTCCAGAACAAAAGAACAACTATTTAAACTAAAGTCTTAAAGATTGGGGTACACAACTCAAAGAAAAGCCAAAGACAGATGATAAACAGATAAATTAAGAGAAAACTAATAAGCTGAAGGGCTTGAGATATAGAGAGCAGGAAATACAGAAAGCACTTGTAAGTGCCATGTAAAGTTACAATGTGATTCCATGAAGAAGCTGCAAGCCTGCAACCACACTTCATGAACAACTAAGGATTTTCATGGTTAACCGTACCGAAAAAACCGCAAATATTTTAGGGGCGGTTCACCGAACCGAAAACACTATACCAGTTCGGTTCTGGTTCACACTTGAAAAAAATTGATGAAACGAACCGTAAGGCAATAGCAAACTGGACTTCAAAGCATGTTGGACTGGTAGGTTATACTAAAGAAAGCCCAAATTGACTAAAAACCCTTGTTTCCACACACATTTCCCAGCCATATCTTAGTAAGAATAAACTTTACTGCATCTAATTATCAAACCTACCAACTACCCATCCCTCCCTGCCGCCTGTTAGCCCTTCATCGCCGGTCATCCTACCCACCAATCCACCATCAGTCAGCAGCCCTGTCGAAGCATCCCTGCCATCGAACAACTTCATCTGACGCCGGCATCATCAACTCACTCGACTATCCAACCATTGCCTATGAATGGAACCCAATTAATGGGATATTTTTGAGAATGATTTTCAGAGAGAAAGAAAGCTCTAAACTAATGTCTCAATCCTTGAATGAAATATCTATTTGATGGATTTGTAGTAATAGAAGAGAGTCCGAATTGAAAAATTTGAGTCGCTGATTCTCGTTGAACATTTACCATTTTTCCTTTAACTTTTTTCAAAATTTCTTTTTTGAACAGAGCGGTTCCGGTTACCCAGACCGGAAAAATACCGTTTGAACCGGTTCGGTAATGGTTCAGATTTTTATCGAACTGATAAACAGGTCAATTTTTCCGGTTCGTTGAACTGAACCGAAATTGAACACCCCTATGAACAACTATAATATTATACAATCAGAATTTTATTAGCATGACAATCATCTACCAACAGATAAATGAAATCACAATTTCAGTGCAAATTTCCAAAGCCAAACGGCTTCAAGTAATTCAAAATATTGAATAGCCTCCAAGAATTAACCTATCATATAAAGGCCAAATTATTCTCCTCGATCTCTGGTTTATTACCAGTACAAAGCAGTATGATCTTTGACCACTATGACCAATTATCTCGAGAGACTAGAAATTCTTGAACTCAATTGGTTTCCGCACTTAACCATAATGAGAAGGTAAGCCATGGTCCCTCACCCTCAACCGTAATTTCACCATGCTTTAAAACATAAAAGTTGCAGAAGCACTAAAAACGTATAATGCATCAATACCTGGGTTTTTGTGTTGTAGTAGTACTTTTTTCCATCATTTGTGGCCACCGATGCCCAATCAGTGTCAGGGACCTTCTCCCTACACAGTTTTTTTCGGCATTTAAGACAAGAAAATATTAAAAGAAAGCTTCCAAAATAAACAAATATGATTATTCACTTGTGCAATCACAGTAATTATGAATAACCTAGTCAGAATTCACATAGAACTCACACATAACAAACTGTAAACAAATCCAAGAAAGGTAGTAAGACAGTAGCATCCCAGCTTGTACTACTGTTGCAACAACTTTCATGACAATTTGCAGAATAGGTATCTCTTAATCATTACATTGGGAATTGATGCAAACAGAAGTTCAGATGGTAAAGCAGCACAAAGTATATACCCCGTATTATAAGCTATGTTACTCTGACCCGGCTGCAAGTACACGGTGTTGGAAAATCTGATACGGTTATTTCACAAATTTTTCAATGTTTTTGTCTAACATGAAGAGTAATCACCGTGTCGGACACTTCAAATAGATGACACGCGACCAAAGTGAAGTTTCAGAGCAACATAGATGATGAGCAACTAATTCAGCAGGCAATTTAATCGGCCAAAATAGACGACATTGGCCCTTAAAAATTACACAAAAACAATTCAGAATAAGAATGACTGCTGGAGGATGGCTGCAGGATAATAAAGCAAAAAAAAAAAAAAAAACTAGCAGTATCTTTATGAATAATCTTTTGAAACATGTTCATAAGGACTCATCCAATCCTTAAATGGCTTCCACAACTGAGAAAAAATGCAAGTTTAATTAATCTATTCACTAGCCATGTTACTCAGGCTCGTTTATACGTCTACGACACGGGTGCATGGGCAAGTTTCGGCTCGGCTATTTTTATGAAAAATGAGGTGTTCAGTGTCATACTCATGTGCAAGTGTCGAGTGTCGAACACGAGTACATGAACTGTGAAGGAATAAGAAAAGTTGCAAATTCGGAATAACACAGTTCACCAGTCATTTCAATAGCCCAATTAAAAACCGGCAGCGAGTTTATCTGTTACAGAACTTGAAGATAAATAACCAAGAAGATTGGCATCAGTAGCCACATAGAGAGCAAAATTGGTAGCAACTTATTAGACTATCAGATGCCAGATCAGAAACGAAATTATATGATATTATGATGATTGATGATTAATTAAACAACAATGAGAATATAGTTTGAGAAGGACTGTTGCCATATCACCTTGACAGCAAAAGAAGCCCTGTAGAAGTATCAGGAACTCACCATGAAACAGGAGTTGGCTGTGCTGCTGCATTTCCAGGCTGTATCAATAAACAGACAAATTGATGAGAAGGATTGAAAGAAATATCATATGTAAGCATTGAGATTTGAGTAACGACACCATAATACATCAGATAGGAAAAACTAGTGTAATTTAAAGCATGGTTACCAGATTCGCTATAAATACTCCCTTACCGATTCGCTCTTATAGAATGTGTGTTATATGTATTTTCAGTAAGCAACTTGATAGAATTCGCTTTTAACGATTCGTAGGGTACCAAGCGAATCCGGTAACCATGATTTAAAGCCAATACTCACCTATAATTACCCAAATGATAATCTCGTCTCCAATTGCATACCTATTGTTGTTACATTCTGAATATAGTTTAGTGACCATAAAATTACCCAAATGAATTGAACTCCCATTTTCTTTCAAAATAGGTAATATTGAAAGCCACTAACATTGTATGAGACAAAACAGAATACTCGTAAGAGCTTTCAAGGTAACCCAAGCGTAATGAGAAACCCTAGTAGTTATCAATCTTAACCAAAGGGTTGAACGAGTGGATCATGCAAATATTTACCAGAATAAATTTCACATGCAACCAGTACTAACCTAACAACAGAGTATACTTTAAGCATCTAAACAAGTTCAAAAAATGTTGGAACATTTCAACAGTATGATGAAGTTGGACCAAACAAAGCGACAAATAAACCAATGGTCAGAATATATACCTCCCCTCTGTAACCAGAAGGCTTCTCATAAGTGGATTCCCCAGTTAAAGCATTATAATAATAAACAGCACCGGATTCAGTTCTATGGGCGCTCCAAGCATCCGATTGATTATTCTGAACAGCATCAGTTTTGGTGCCATTATCAATAAGCTGTTTACTGATATCTGCGAAATTAACAATTATCCTCCTCAATCCACAATTCAAAGGTGAGCAAACGCATCAATATCACACCTGGGGACATATTCCTCGTCGTTTTGTCCTCTTGATAAACAAACGGAAACAAACTCTACATAGTAAGTCCATATAATTTGGAAAATTAATGAACAACTGTATAATAGGTGGTAATACTACTATCACTAGTATCATCCTCATATGATATAACCAGTGACGGAGCGAGGGTTTAGCAGGAATTACAGTCCCTAGGCGATGAGAAATTTGACATTTTCGCCTCCAAATTTTCAAGTTATGCTTTAATTCCCAAATTTCAAATCCCGGCTCCACCATTAAATTTGGAGGCGAAAATGTCAAATACTACCTAAGTGAAGCCAACGAATCAATGAAGAGCAAGTTCTACTACAAGTCGCAACAATCAAATACTACCTCAGTCCCGAATTTTGTGAGACGTATTTTAATCAAAGATAAACAAATGAGTGGGACGGAGAATAACAAAGAAAAACAAACCAGTTCCAGGAGGCAGGACATCCGGAGGTTGCTGCATTGGATTAGCAGTGGCGGCAGCAACAGGCGTAACTCCGGGAGGCTGCGCGTCGGGCAAAGGTACAACAATCCGCGGCGGCGCGGTAAAACCGAAAGGAGCAGGGTAAATAGGAGGATGAGCGTAAACAGGTGGGAGGAATGGAGGCCGCATTACGGACACAGCCTGCGGCGGAGGTTGCGACTGCGATTGAGGGAACCAGTGCAGCGGAGGAGGGAGAGCGGCGGCGGCCTGAGGCGGAATGTACGGAGGAGGGTATAAGAGATGCGGTGGGTTGGGTGGATGCAGTAGCATTGGTCTTACCATAGATGACGGTGGCGGTGGAGGTAGTAGTTGTGTGGCAAATGGACGTGGCGCGGTGGTTGAGGAAGATACTGAGGGAGTGGATGTGGATGTTGAAGTTGGTGCGGTGGTCGCCATGTGAGTAGCGGAGGGGAGGATTAATTGATTTAATTGAATTGATTGAATTTAGTGAAAGCCCTAATTCATGAGTCACCCCAATTTAACAATCAACATGTGTCAGTACCAAAAAAAATCGTAATTGCTAAATCCCGCGCATGAG
>JAGPOY010001577.1:7615-24058 GCA_018983105.1 Silene uniflora
TATGCCAATAGCTTTCGATTTTATAATCTCATTTTTCAACAGTTTTATTGCTGCTGTGCTGAAGGGTAGAAAATGGTCAAGTATTGCAAAATACACAGAGTTTTCGCAAAAAAGACGAGTGCTTTTAAAATGTTCAATTTCCAAATCCACTTAATTTTGGGAGCCTCATTCTCGTACACATTGAGGAGATGTTTAATACCCAGATCACCTTAACCTATGGAGGACCTACATGGTCAAAAGCCTTCTAAACATTAATTATGCTCAACAAAACCTACTGGCTGGACTTTCATAGGGAGTCTATGATACACTCGATTGCAAAAATGACTTACGGAATTGACGACTAAGAACATCTGCATAAGGTCTCACAAAATTACCAACCATCATTTCGAACCTCAATGTGAAACACCTCAGCAACTACAATCGACTGCCCAAAGACTTCATGTGTTTTGGCTTCTTGAGTTCTATATTTTATCTGTACTTTCCCATTCTCTAAATTGGATCCTGAAGTTTTAAATGCATTTCTCTATGCTTGGAGGTGCTTATCCTGGAGACTATCACTTTGCCGCCAACATTTATTACCTGTGGCTTATTGCCATACTCGAGAGCCTCATAATTTATTTGAAGGATTCTGGTGATGCTTCTGAATAATATATTGCGTTTGCAGCTTTCTAGGAAACAAAGACCTGTGTGGCAAGCAAGTCAATTTATCTTGTAAGGATGTCGTTGGAAGCACTGGTGCAAGTGATTCAGGTATTTTAGCTATATCATCTGCAGCCACAACCTTCAAAAAACAAAATAAAATAAAATCTGCAGCCATTCACCCTAATTTATTTGGGTTATGTACATGAAGGTGCATGAATTAACGCATTATCAGCAAAAATTATATTTGAAATCTCAACTGTTCCTTTTTTTATCCTTCTGAACATGCATTTATTTCATTTTATGGTACATGGATGAGAACTCAGATGAAAGGAAGAAGTATTCAGGCCGACTTTTTATCAGTGCTTCTGCAACTGTCGGAGCATTACTTCTTGTGGCTTTAATGTGTTTTTGGGGATGTTTTTTGTATAAGAAGCTTGGAAAAGACGACGCTAAAGGTCTTGCGATGGATGTCAGTGGAGGTGCTTTCTGGCTAACTGACTTGGTTTCTATTATCTATAATGCTAAGAGAACTAGGAGTTTCAAACTAGTAAATTCACATTGAAGTACTTGCTATTGTTGCTACAGGTGCATCAATTGTCATGTTTCACGGGGACCTTCCTTATTCTTCGAAAGACATCATTAAAAAACTGGAAAATTTAAATGAGGAGCACGTAATAGGTTGTGGTGGATTTGGAACTGTATACAAGTTGGCCATGGACGATGGGAAGGTTTTTGCATTGAAGAGAATAGTTAAGTTAAATGATGGTTTTGATCGCTTCTTTGAAAGGGAGCTTGAAATTTTAGGGAGCATCAAACATCGACATCTTGTGAATCTACGTGGATACTGCAACTCACCTTTGTCAAAATTGCTAATTTACGATTACTTACCCGGTGGTAGCTTGGATGAAGCACTTCATGGTAAGATATACTACGCATTATTATCTCTATTTGACATTTAGTGAATAAATCACGTGTATTACTGCACATAGATCACGTGATGATAATCTTTTAGGTTAATTTAGGACTTTAGGTGATGTTGGTGTTTAAATTATTGTTAGAGCTTTCATCAACTATTGATAAAATATCTACAGAAAGATCTGAGCTTTTGGACTGGGATGCGCGGCTGAATATAATACTAGGAGCAGCAAAAGGCCTGGCCTACCTGCACCATGACTGCTCCCCACGCATTATACACCGTGATATTAAGTCTAGCAACATATTACTCGATGCAAACCTGGATGCTCGTGTTTCTGACTTTGGACTAGCCAAATTGTTGGAGGACGAGGAATCTCACATTACTACTATAGTTGCTGGAACATTTGGCTATCTTGCTCCAGGTTTGTTACTTCTACTCTCACGAACTCTGGTATTTGGAAGTTTGGAACTTGTTTCCCCACTTTCTTTGAACTTCCATACATCAGTTATTTTGGATATGCCAACGAGTTCTTTCTTACTATTATGACCTTTTACAAGGAATTTGGCTGGCAAATAATAACCCTTTGCTTTACCCATTAAAGCTGTAACAGCCGGTGCCCGATGTGCAAAACCCGTATTTGCTTCTATTGTGAATAACATGTCACCACAAAAAAAAAATGTGTAACCTGTGTTACTGTATGCTGTATTGCTGGGTAGGGTAAGTGTGTCTCATTCAGCCTGTGTTTACTTTTAGTAGAATTGGTCATTGAATGCCTATTTTCTGGGAGTTTGCTCTAGTCGATTTTCATTTTGTTCTCCAGAGTATATGCAAAGTGGTAGAGCAACTGAAAGAACTGATGTGTATAGCTTTGGAGTTCTGGTTCTGGAGGTCTTGAGTGGCAAGCGTCCGACAGATGCATCCTTCATTGAGAAGGGTTTGAACATTGTTGGTTGGGTAAGCTTCTCTGATACTATTTAGTATTACGCTATGATTTTTCTCAAAATCATTTGTCATTCATGTTTTTTCCTCACTTCTCATACTTAAAACTTGAGAATTGAATTAAAACCAAAGGGCATGATAACCAATCTAATTTCTTAGTACAATTTATGATGTGATGGGTTGGTTAATATATATAAATCAGTGACTTAGACCTTGTTGTTTTTGGGTGCAGTTGAATTTTCTAGTGACGGAGAATAGACGAAGAGAGATAGCTGATCAACACTGTGAAGGCCTACAGCAGGAAAGCCTAGACGCCCTGCTGTCTGTGGCCATGCAGTGTGTCTCTTCATCTCCTGAAGAACGACCTACCATGCACAGAGTAGTTCAGATCCTCGAGTCTGACGTAATGACACCATGTCCCAGTGAATTTTACGACTCAAATTCTGATTGAACTACCAGAGAAAGAATGACAGCTTATGCCGTGGCCCCTGGCAAAGATCTTTCAGCTCCGTATATGTTACTCCTATTTGTTTATTCTTTGAAGATCTTGAAAGGCAATTGGAAGTAGCCTTTCAGCCACAAGTCAATTGTTAAAATGGAAGATCTCTGGTAGAATTTTGTCATTCATGCATTAAGATTGGCTAAATTGGGATTCGACATTTCCGCTGAGAGTTCATTTATGTACTTTAGTATCGGGTTTTCTCTTTTTTTCCTTCTTCTCTTATTTGTTCAGCATTGGTTGAAGTGTATATACTTATATTGTACAAATTGAGACCGACGCTTCGCGCCATGTTAATCATCTTTGTAATATAGATATCTTCTGAATAATAGCTTCCCGTTTTGAACCTTGTTATCAGTGTCTCGAAACTATTGGTCTGGTTGTTTTTTCCTTTTTGGACAATGGTATTATATTTTTTGTTGGACACCAATCGTCTTTGTAATATAAACTGGCGAGTACCATCGTCTTTGTGATACATAAAACTTATCACTGCTGTGGTCGGACTAGCAAAACATTAAGCCAAACATGCTTTAGAATTTTAGATGCCGTTGAGAACAATAGTGCTCGTCTTATTCACATAACATTTCCTTCTATTACATATCAGTTAATTCACATACAATTGCGTACTTCGACAATTCACCTTGGTTGTAAGCCACTTGTCCAACACTTGCAGCCAATTCGGAGTTAAATAGGTACATATCAATAATATTACTTCTGATCCCGACATAAAAGTTCAATAAGCATAAAAACTCCCAGTGGTCATGATTCTATACAACTTCTTTGAATCATGAATGAATTGTGGCTCCTACTGAAAACCATACAAAAAATTATATTGATAATGTTTTAAGCTATACACACACATTTTACAAAATAGGCAAAATAAGCGGATATCGTGGCTACTGGCTTGTTGGAGTGATGTTGTCTGTTGATACTGAGTCCAATTTTTGGACATAGGGGGAAGGAAACCATCCTGTTTTACCATTGCATTCCCCTTTCGCCCAACCAACCGGGAAAACCTGATCATAAAACCAAAAAAGACCTTTAATTTCGAAGGAGACGGTTTGTTCTGTTTTTTTTAGGATGAATAGCATGCATTAAATGTCACTGCAGCAGTGAAGGAATACACACCTGATGCACAATGACAATATCATTGACTAAGAGACTCAACTCCCCTTCTGCCTGTCCGTCAAATGGGTGTACAACCTACATAAGGGCAACAACAACAATATTACCAATATGCCTCAAAGGGTTTCGAGTATGGCGAGGCAAGATGGTCAGATATGCAAAAAAGCAAAGAAACAGTTTCCAGATGAAATTCTGTCAAGAATTGCATTAACCAATTGTTACTACATAGTAAAAAAAACAAATACGATCACTTTAGAGTTGTTTTGTTTATTCCATAATGTCTAGTAGCAAACAGAATACCGAGTCTTTGGACTCTACTAAAATTTAAAAGGTCATCTACAACAGTAAAACCACTGAAAGCCGAAAAAATGGACAACAATACATACAACACAAAAAAGAACGGGTTTGTGATGGAGATCTTGGATTTTTTAAGGGCTGGAGTAGGAGAAAGAAATACGAAGTACAAACGAGGTTTTTCAGAAAATAGAAGAAAAAAACTGCTCAGATGTAGGGAAAAATTAAAAAAGTCAGTCAGGAAGAAACGCCTCACTTTCGCAACAAAGGAGGCATCAATTTCAGGCTCCATTTTTCCATTCAGATTGGCAAATCCCTTTTCCAGTAAGTGTGATTGGCTCTGCATTGGTACTGAAGGAGGTGATGACGTGTTTTGTTCTTCAACTTCAATCATCTAAACTCCATAATGGGATCCAAACAATAAAATAATACTATAAATAAACATAAAAAAAGAAAAGAAAGATTGATAAAAGATAACTAAGAAAATATTAATAACAAAACCTCAGCAAGCAACTTGTCGAGGATGGTAAGAATGTTGCGATGAAATGATATCTCAGCATTCACCTGCAAGCTCCATCACCAGAATATTATCATTACAATGAAATGTTGACGAACTATCATTTTAATATTGCCGTTGCAGCACAAGAGGACAATACGTTGTCTATGAAATGGTGCCATGTGAAGCTCTGGCATAACCTGTTTGCAGTACACTCATTAAATGACATGCCATCCCGATAAAACCTCCCTTTGAAGCCTGTAATGTTCCATGATTTCCTTCCAGTTTTCATGCACTTGAGACTTTTACTCAGATATATGCTGTCTTTAACAGAAAATTATCTAATCTGTCTGGTATACTGCTATTAAAGATCCATTTGGCTTTTCGATTATTCATAAATTGCGACGTCCTACGAGTCAAATCAGAATCAGGAACTATTGACTGGTTACTTTAGGAGGAATACGGCACAATGTAAGTATGGTCGTTTAATTGTTCCCTCCATAACGATTTATAATGATACTTACATTTGTACGAAAACTTTTGAGTTTCTTTTGAGTGGGAAAATCATGAGCCTAAAAATATAACGGCCACAAATATTACACATAGACGGAAAGATATCAAGTGGAAGTTTATTCAGAATGTCCTAAAAGCAATAAGGAAGGCCATACCATAACAACTAGCTTTTGGAAGGTCATTCTTTGTTGATGAGCCTCAACTGACAACATTGCAGAGGAGGCTTCTTTTCCGAGGGACATCAACCTTGATTTAAGTTCGTCCAATTTATCTTCCGCAAGTTGAAGTTTGATAGACTTGTCGTCAGGTATTGGGCCGTCAGTTAGCTTTGACTTAAGTCTTAGCACCTCAGCTGCCTAATGAGGAGAAACACAAGATTTAGGATCCAGATATATATTCTTGGCGATAAAGAAAAGTAATCTTTAGTCTCGAGAACATTAGTTAACTTGTGCTCCTATAAGAATTACAACCTGAGTTTCCACCTCTTGCCATAACTTTTCATATCGGCGGATAAGATGTCGACCATCTACAAGCTTGGCGCTTTTTATCAGTTCTCTTAATGGATCACACACCTATGTCACAGGGGAATAAAATGGCAGGCATAAGAACCAACAACACATCAGATACTTTGCTCAACAAAAACGAGAAACAAAACAACAGAAATTCCTCAAGATTCAGATGAAGTGCTAAATTTGGACTTCCCACAATAATCGTTTTCGATGCTCTATATTTAATACTCCCTCCGTCCAAATCATTTATTTGCCTTTGATTAAAATACTCCTCCCAAAGAATAAAAAAAGGCAAACAAATGATTGGAACAAAGGGAGTATAAGATTTCACCGAAAGCTAGAAATTTATATAAGGCATCACTAATTTAGTGGCACTGCAGAGGAGCTTACAACCAAGAGAATCATGCATACCTTCTCATCATAAACTCCAAGCAGAATCTCTTTCTCTTTTATTATTAACTGACGAGACTCACGAACATGGATTGCGGTTTCTGTTAAAGTGGAAGTACTGCAGTGATTATCAGCCTCATACTTGCTACAGTCTTGAGCGATTCTTCTGTCTGAACAAGCATTAAACTGTCTTAGCCTTTATCCAGGCACCATTAGACATTATGGAGCTCAAACTTAGCTCACCTATGTTTATTTCCTTTGATGTCACCGATATACTTCCTTCTAGGCCATGCACAATATCCTTCTCAAAATGCTGACTCACGCAAGAAAATGAAAAGCAGCTCAATTATTCTTCCACCATATTTTTATATGATCACGTATTAGTTAGGCGATTGAAAGACACTTCCGAAAAAATTATTAGAAAAATACGTCCTTTTGAAGTTAACCATTAGAGAGTAGAGACAGAACAACGCACCTTAGCTGCTCTAGTGGAAATGTACAGATCCTGAAGTTGATGCCGACGTGCAATTTCTGAATCATCTCTGACAAAAGCTTCACCATCAAAATTCCCTAAGTGTCTTAGAAGAGCCTGTAAAAGTTGTCGAACATAATAAGAAGTAAACAAACAAAACAGAATAACACGAGTATTTATTGGTAAAGAGAACCCTAATGACAGTTTTGATGCTAGAGATCCCTTTTCAACAATATTACCAACTAAGCTGGCTAGGATCTGCAAAAGGTTGAAGCGTGTGTATGTTGAAGAAAAATGCGATACCCAGCTTGTCATCTACTTTTTTTTATGATACATTAATATGATCCATTTCAATAATGCAATGGCATCAATGTTTCTAAACCAGACCGCCTTTGCATAATACATTCGCGCTAGTTTGGGGAACTGATGACTACATTATTATCACATAAAAGACATCACATCTGATATCACACTTCCTCAAAAGGCTTATTCCCTCCAAAGTCCAAAACTCAATCTTTTCAATTAGATTTATCTCTTTACAGTAATCCAAGTACCTTCAAAGACGTCCTCCTCAGCGAGATAAGTATCACGACACGATCTTTACTCTACAACATTATCCAACGCCTGAGAGGGTCCAGCATATAGCCATATGGCGGGGAAGGGAGCCGAATATAACTATATAAGCTACCAACCCGTAGTTAAAACACAAAGATGCTACCTTTATTTACTCAAAAATGAAAACTACATCGAAAATTGCATAACCATATACTTCATAGATTATCAAAAAGTATGCATCTTCATGGAAAAATTTCCATTTTTGTCACACTTTTCACCCACTAATAAATTAATCTAGCCCTTGCAAAATCATGCTGTACCAGAAATATTTACAGCTCCAAAAACATTAGCCTGATCAAACTCAAATTACCTTCTTACCCTCCATCTAACTTCAATGATCATATATACAGTACAAAAAGTAACAACAGTTGCTAAAATTTACTATTTCTACTGAAAAGTTCAGTAAAATCTCTGCTATTAATGGGCAAAATTAACTGATGGGAATATGGGATGCAGAAAACTATAGAATAAGACCGTTTTACAGTGCTAGACAGTCCTTTTATTGGTTAAATATAAGACGGTTTTACACAAAAATTATCGGACATGATGAATACCTGTTGCTGCTTAGTAACTTGTTCCCTGAACTTGCTAGCTTGTCTTTTAATGGCTTCCATCACTACCCATTAACAGAAAGTAACTTTTTAACAAAGATTGATCAAAGGCAGAACTATAGAAAATTGCTGTTATAGCATGAGACGGTTTTACATTATGAGACGGACCCAGATATAATTGACACGAAGTAGTGTATGTACTATGTATCTGTCTGTCTGACAAAATTTAATTAGGGGATTGAAGTGGAATAGTTGGAAAGTTATGAATAGATTAATTAGATTTAGATTATAATTATGTTTTGCAGAGGAATTATTAAAGTGTGACAATAAATGATGAATGAAGTTACAGAATATAGAGACAATTGGACCATTTGTCAACTACTGTCAACAGTTTTATTCCTGTTTTGGAGAACTTGTGAAACATCTCATGCCAAACACTAGGTTGTGACGGTAAGGAGTTAGCCAGTTAGGACGGTTTTTATAACTGATTTAAATAATGCTAAAATAAAAGAGGTTGTAAGACGTCATAATCTCGTGACCGTTGTAAGCAAGATTTACGTTTATATTTGTCTTAATTTGGACTCCTATTACTATAATTAGTTTAGTTAAGCTCAATACGATTTATTATTCAATTTTCCAAATTTGAATGGCCTGTTTGGCAACTTGGAATTGAAATTGAATTTCGTATTGAGACATTTCAAGTGTTTGAGAACATCTAAAATTTGGAATTGGAATTCGACTCAATTCATTACCAATTCCAACCTAGTTAAAATTTGAGTCTCTCAAATTCCTACCATATACTCCGTAGTAGTCATTTCAATTACATCACTATTTACGTCTTTTTTATATGCAAATTTAATCGCAATATTTGTATTTTTGATATTTTTTCCGATCGCAAATATTTTCCGTGAAAATTTAATTTTTCGACGACCTCGAGAAATATTCGTCCCGCCCAATTCCAATTCCATGGGTTTCCCGAACGAACTTTTGGAATTAGATTTGGAATTGAACTCAAACATTTTGATTTTCTACAATTAAAATCATGAAAATGAAATCAATTCCGCGTTTCCAAACACTGCCTTAATTCATAGTTTATCAGATTTCAAATTAAGTTAAAAGATCAGGATTTAAGTAGACCAAGAGCATCTTTGTTAACAACTCCAAATGAGATATGGACAATTTTCTTAGTTAGGTTGAACATTAATTAAGCTCGATTAAATCTATTTTGATCTTGAACTCGAGTCTTAGTTTGAAATGAGGGTGTTATTGACTTATTCTATAAATAAAAGGCCGTTTCCAGAATATAGGACGGTTTATAATAATTTACTAAAAATGCTTTTAATTATTTAAATATACACATACAAGCAAGTAATGTTTCATCCTAAAACCATTTAATGACAGGAGAGGTAAGTCAGGTAATCCTACTAAGTTATAAGCTAGCTTACTCACTCTAATTCTACCGATGTGAGACAGTGTCCCAATACACAACATTGAAAAAGATCGTCGATTTTACAATATCACAAAGTACTACTATAAAGCTGCCTTACACACATAGTTTTCAACAAGAAAAAAAGAAAAACAAAGGTAGTTTACAACAAAAAAAAAACAATATAAGGAGTCTCTTTACAACATTAATGTGTGGAAGGAGTAAAATATAAGGTGATTTTTTTGACAAAAAATTCCAAAATAAAATATTCCGTAAATTATTTTTTATATATTCCGTACATAAAGACACCGTTTCACCCGATATTGGCCATGTTCTTATGGATTTAAAGTCACTTAATTTCAGTTCGCTTCAGATCCTATAAGTTCAGTTCAGTTCAGATCCTATAAGTTCAGTTCAGTTCAGATCATATAAGTTGAATTCAGTTGAGACTCTATAAGTTCAGTTCAGATCCTATAAGTTCAGTAAGTTCAGTTCAGATCCTATCAGTTCAATTCAGATCCTATAAGTTCAGTTCATATCAGATCATATAAGTTCAGTTCAGATCCTTTATAAATTCAGTTCAATTCAAAACCTAGAAGTTCAGTTTAAATCCTATAAGTTCAGTAAGTTCAATTCAGATCCTAGGTCAGTTCAGTTCAGATCCTATAAGTTCAGTTCAGTTCAATTCGGATCCTTTAAGTTCAGTTCGGTTCAGATCCTATAAGTTCAGTTCAGTTCAGATCAGATCCGTTTCAGTTCAAAAAAACAGGGTCAAACTGATCTTACCCGATAATTTTTGGTTTTTCAGATACAGTTCCCAAGCAAAAAGCCCACCCGATTTCATTTTAATCCCAAAGTACCCGACATTTAAAACCCGTGCGCCGTTTTGCCCTTCCAAATTCGGACACCCAATTTCACTCTCCTCTATCCTCTCTCAACCAACGCCACCACCGCTGCCGCCATCTACGCCACCACCGCTGCCGCCATCTACGCCACCACCGCTGCCGCCATCAACACTGCCGCTGTCGCTACCACCGTAAGGTTCGATTGTCTCGAAATTTATTTTATTTTATAATCAGTTACAGCCTTACAAAAACCCTATTTAATCAATGTCGCGCAAAAAGTTTCGATTTTTGATTATCTTAAGCTTATAGAATACAGTGATTGGTGTTTGTTTTCTGTTTTCAAACTTTAATTTGTTCTGAAATTCTGTTTTATGGTAGTAATGTCAACAAATTGATGATTAAACCCTAATTTTTGTTGTCATAATGCTGAAGAGTTGAATACTTGAAGTTTTGTGTAATTTAATTGTTTTGTGTTGTATGATTTGGTGATGTATTTATGGAGATTATATGAATTTTCAGGTTAGATTGTTGTTAGTGGTTAGTTAAATGGGTGAGGTACGAGACGGCGAGAGTAAGAAACATAAGAAGAGGAAGCATAAGGAGGTTGAGATTTCAGTAGGAGAGGATATCGGCGAGAAAAATGATATTGAGGGTTTGGGTGGTAATGGTGCTTCTGAAGTAGTTGTCGATGTAGATGCGAGTGTGGGTGGAGATATTAGGCCTAGAAAGAAGAAGAAGAAGTCGGAGAAAGGTAGTTTGGATAAGGTTGAGGCTTCAGGTGGGATAGGTGGTGAGGAGCGCAATGGGGAGAGTAGCGGTGTGATGAATTCTGAAGTGGGAGTGGTTACTGAAGAGGTGAAGTCGAAGAAGGATAAGAAAGAGAAAAAGAAGAAGAGTAAACCTGGATCTGAAAGTGTTGGGGTTGATGGCCATTTGGGTACTGTTGAAAAACAAGTAGGCGATGAGGGTGATGGGAGTTCTGTTAAGAAGAAAAAGCAAAAGGAGAAGGATCATGGGGTTAGTGAGAAAGAAGAGCATACAAAGGACAATACACAAAGCAAGAAAAAGGATGTTTTTGAGGTTTCTGAGGTAGTTGAACATGGAGAGGGCCACAAGAAGAAGAAGAAGAAGAAAAAGGAGAAAGAGAAAGACTTGGGGTCTGGGAAGGATTTTACGAACTCAGAGGAGGGGGACGAAGCTGTTGGACGTGGTGGTTTGGTTGAAGATCCGATTGGGACCGCTGAAGAAGTTGAGTCAGTTAAGAAGAATGAGAAAAGAAAGAAAAAGAAGGATGGTTTTGGAGAGGCTTCAGTCAATGTAAAGGATGGAGTAGGGAAAAAAAGAAAGAAGAAATCGGTTGTTATTCATTCAGATAAGAATACTGATGTTGGTGTTTCAGTGACCAATGATGGAGAAGGCAGCAAGGATGGAGCGAGTAAAAAAAGAAAGAAGAAATCGGTTTCTATTAATTCACAAGAGAATACTGATGGTGGTGCTTCACTGACCAGCGGGAGGACTGAACTTTCCGAGGGTTCTGAAAAATCTAACATGAGTAAGAAATCAAGGAAGGTCAAGTTTTCTGATAGTGTGGAAGTTTTTACATTGACTGACAATTCAAACGAGGAGGATGAGACTCGTGACGGTGACAACTCAGGTAAGGGAAGAGAAAAAGGTGATGATGGGAAGAAGAAAAATTCAGAGGATGGTTTAGTTCAAGGAAAGCGTTTCACAAAAGAGGAAGATGAGATACTCAGAAATGCTGTTTTACAGTACATCGAGGATCATAAATTGGGTGAAGAAGGTGTGCAAATGATCATGAAATGCGGTAAGCACAGGGCTAAAATCAAAGATTGTTGGGGTGAAATAGGGCAATCCTTGCCATGGAGAAATAAACAAGCTATCTACTCTCGTGCTCATATATTGTTTGAAAGAAGTGAGAATCACAAGTGGACGAAAGAAGAGCTTGAGGAGGTCCGTAAATACCATGAAAAGCATGGCCCAAAGTGGAGACAACTGGCTGATGAAATGGGTAGGAATAGAATTCACGTGAAAGATGCCTATCGCCAGGTCAAATTGCCGAACAAGAAGACAGGACAGTGGTCTCAAGAGGAGTACCAGACCTTATTTGATCTTGTGAACAAAGATTTACGCATAAGGGCAAATATGGAAAGAAAATCAAAGCATGGCATGCTACGGGATAACATTGGATGGGAAGCTATTAGTCAGCTGTTGGAAACGCGCACTGATCCACTTTGTTGCCATAAATGGTATAATCAATTATCATCCGTCTTGGTAAGTAGTGGTCAGTGGGCCGATACTGATGATTATCGGATGTTGATGGCACTTGTTGACCTTGATGCTACTTGTGAAGAAGAGGTGGACTGGGACAATGTTCTAGAGCATCGGTCTGGTGATGTGTGCCGAAAACGCTGGTATGAGATGGTGCGCCACATTGGGCAATATGCGACCAAGTCATTTTCTCAGAAAGTTGAAATTCTCTCTAAAAGATACTGCCCGGATGTCCTAGACGCAAGGGAAGCTTATGAAAGCAAGCCTTTTGTTGATTGTGATTGTTGAATGATGCTCTTCTGTGGTGGTCGAGTGGTGGTTATACACTTATACTTGTGACCCCTGTTACTTGCTGGTTTTGTGTTCGGTATTTGGCTTCAGAAATGAAATAGCCATTTGTAGCGGACATCAAATGTTTCTTACTCTCACTGCAACCTTCGAAATATGGGGTATTTATTTCTGCCTTTTCCTATATCAAGTCATCAAAATAGTTTCCGAAAGGTTTAAATGTTTAATCATCCCCACTCCCCATAGTAGTATACCAAATGAAGGAAGACACATTTGAAAGTTCTATCTTAAACTAATCTTTTTTTTTATCCCCCTTTGTGTAACTTTCTTGTATTTTGGTGATTGTAATGTTTAGTTGCATTCATATTGTTGATTATGGGAGTTTATATTAGTATCTTTGCTAGGTAATGAGTACGGAGTATAATATTAGTATCTTTACCAGTGATGCAGTAATCAGTTCAAATTGATCTTGATCCCAGATTCCCAGCCCAGAGCAGCAAATGTTTTAAGTTTGGTGATTGTTTGATTATTTGAATTTGTGAGACGATATTTCACTTATATAAACAGTAAGAAAAGATTACTCCTTTCTTCCCATTTGATTGTCGGTTTTCACCATTAAATTCGTCATGTTTGATTTATTAAAGCAAATGTTTCTATATATCTTTGTAAAAGAATTTGTTGCCGCATACTCCTATCCTATGATCTATAGTAGATTGTGAGAAAATAGCGGTCAAAACTCCATTGCCTACGTCTAGTATTGTCAGGTGAATGTTTTTGTATCCTCTCATTGGCATCTATTGATACGATACAATGCATTGATAATGCGGATATGTCCCTGTTTCGTAGTTTTGGGGCCAAGTTGCCTTTGATGTGTTCGTCTTTCTGGCTTCTCATTGCAAAATGAGTTCACAAATGCTCATATATAATGGTTTCATCAATGTTTAGCTTTGCTGTTTGATCGAGTAGTTTATTACTCGTACCATGTTTTCTCAAACTGTGAAACACACACAGAGCTCTACTGCTCTAGTGTGGAAAGTGGAAACACTTCTTATGAGTAATTTTTTCATGTTTTAGGCCTAAGCGTAAGGGTTGTGTTTAAACTGTTTATGGTATTTAATCTCGGATTGAGACTTGATACATGAATCGATTTTGGCAGACTGATCTTTACCGTTTTGCCATAAATGTAATTGATACTGCCGCAACATGTGGTTGTGGTCACCGTCCAAACCTTGATAATTTGGTCTCAAGTCTACAATCAAATACGGAGTAATCAATAGTTCAATACTACGCCGATGGCTGAGTACCAAATATATATCGTCTTTTGATATCAAATGAACCATAAAAGCAATATAAAATCACAAAATTCTTCTATAAGACGGGAATATCCGTCTCAAACATAAAACATGTGAAATAGGATAAATAAGACTAAAGCATAACGCTTAAAGACTAGTGAAAATTCTCTCTCAAGTCTCAACTATCCAAATGAAGTGTTATTTAACCCGTTTTAATTATACGACTTAATTGACTTCTGTCAAATAAATAAGAGTAATATACACAAGAGACTTAAGACGACTGCTCTTATAGGGAAAAGCTTGGGACTCTTCTACGTAGTTTCATGTACACAAGACCAATGTTTTCCTTGTGCACAATTTCTACGCCTATCAATCAAGACTTTGATAGTTTGATGCCAACATTTTCTTAACTATTTAGTGAGTAGCATACGAATTCGGCTTGCTCAATTACTCTGTATTTTCCATTGAATTTACTTAACTTACCAAAACACATATTCTGTTAACGTTATCTGCTGCCTAACGCTTACAACTTTCTCGTGGCAATGGTAGAACTTAGAAGTCTTTAATGAGGCCATGAAGTATAGAATTTTTAGTGTTTTCACACCTAGGGAAATTTCTTTGATTCTTCCTACTTAGAAATTTAGCATGCACTATATAACAACACTTTTAATATAATTTTTAGTTATGTTTTTAAATAACTTTTGAAGCCAAATAAATTTAATTAAAAAGCTCTATATAATTCTTTATTGTTTAGAAAAAAAATAGAAATTTTTTAGTACTAAAAGCGTTAAATTTTTCATTGTTTGGAGTCGTCAGACTGTTCATGCTAACCCCCTTAGTTCCGTCATTGATTTTATTTGTCACGTTTTCTTTTGATAAATAGTCGTAAACAGAATGGTAGGTTTTTCGAAATGGGTTGGAGCTTTTGATTTGCATTGTGTTGTTGATCGAAGTTAATAGCTATAATGTTCCTATAACGATTGTTCAAAATGCAGTTGCCAAAGGTGGTGGTAAGTAGACATGATAAACGAGTCATTCTGATCGGATAAGTTTGAATATTTGAGTCGGGTTGGTCTGATAAATTGCTTTGCAGTGTGTTTGGATGGAAGCCCACCTGCTTATCATTTGGACAAGGGATATGGAGCTGGTGTTAATAATTGGTTAATTCACATGGAGGTTTGTGCACCCGCATATGTCGGCTAGTATAACTGATATAGAGTTTAAAACTCGTCAGCAACATTGTCTCTGCGTAAAACTGAGGCTTCGCTGCTCCTAAATTACCTCATAGGACATAGTAGTCCCCATATACACACCATAATAGCTAAAGTTCATACCTATTGTAACCTCAAATTTATCTCAAATTCTTGTACGAGCCTAACTATCAATTTCATAAAACCGTTTTATAAGTGGCTTCCTAAATACGGTCCAGTATAACACCATTTTTTGTAAGTTTAATGATATTCTGAGATAAATAAACATAAGGATTAATCATCTATATATTCAACGTGTCTATAATCGTGATCATTTTGATATTATGAATAAAGTTTAAATTCCGATACCATTTTGATTCAAAATTTGTACAACTTTCGCCCGATTAAATTTAGGGATGTTGTAGTTTGAAGGTAATCTGAATTTCAGTCTACAATCTCTTAGACAATTATTTGTTGACTAGGCTAATGAAAATCATAGTCATACTAATAAACTTTCTAACTACGGGTGATCCGTAATTTGAACTAACGTATGAAAACGACTTGAAAACAGATTAAGTCATCCTAATCATTTTGTACTTCTCTTTGATAACTTCTAAGGCCAAGCAGATTAAGTAATCCTAATCACAAATGTTCGATCTCTACGTTGTTCTGTTATTTCATAACTACAAATGAACAGCATGGAGAATTCTTCAAAATGGTTGAGGCTTTTGGTTTGCATTCTGATGCTGATGAAAGTTGACGGCTTTAATGTTCCAATAACGATTGTTCAAGATGCAGTCGCCAAAGGTGGTGGTAAGTACTAAGTAGACGTGATAAACGAGTCATTTTTGTCGAAAAAGGTCAGGTGTTTGATACACTTTGAGTCAAAGGGTTAGGCCGCTGCTACGGTCCTGACTGATATTCAAATTGATTTGCAGTGTGTTTAGATGGCAGTCCACCTGCTTACCATTTGGACAAGGGATTTGGTGTTGGTATCGACAATTGGTTAATTTACATGCAGGTTTGTGTACTTTCTTAACTGCATAGCTAGTCGGCGGTTCTTAGGGTAGGCCGCCAGAGAGGTTCAAGCAGCTTTGCCTGAACATTTTAACTGCATAGCTAGTCGGCGGTTCTTAGGGTAGCCTCTAAGCT
>JAGPOY010001578.1:3376-20304 GCA_018983105.1 Silene uniflora
TGGTATCGTCCATTAAGCTCCGAAATGCTCTCAAATGCGCGTTGTTTGGCTCCTTTGCCTACAAGTGAGCACAAAACAAGAAGGAAGCAAATAGGAAGCAAAAGAGGGGGAAAGGACCCTAATGTGTACATAAAAGCATGCAAAATGGGGTTCGTTAAGGGGTTGAAAGTGCAACTATTACGGTCACATCAGAAATAAAGGTCTTCGAAATAACGGGGTGTTACAGCAAGGGTTGGTACAATCTCTTGAGGTACCTGAATGGAAGTGGGAGTCTATATCCATGGACTTTATTGTGGGATTACCGAGAACTCCGCAAGGTAATAACATTATTTGGGTTATAGTGGACCGACTGACGAAGTCAGCCCACTTTATTCCGATGAAAGATACTCGGAGTAAAGTTCAGCTAGCTACCGGGTATAGAAATAATGTGGTACGACTGCATGTGACGCGGGAGTCATAGGCTATGGTCAGGCCATAATTAGCCATAGCCGAGCCAAAACAGGCCGTGGCCTCAATTTGGCCAAAAACGCGGCTGAATGGCCAAGCCATGGCTTTGCTAAAAACGAGTCAGGCCAGGCCAGCTTTCATGCTCAAAGTGAAGGCCAAGGACTCCTCAAGCTAAGCCAAGAAGAATTAGACCCAAACCAAGCCATTGGAGGCCGTGGCCAGGCCATGCCAAGCAGCCTAGCTAAGCTTGTACCCGGTTTTGGTCCAATCATTAATTTGGGGTTCCAACCTAACCCAAATGAGCTTGGCCAAGGCAGGACCAAGGCTAAGGGTGATTTTCAAAGGGTCCTTGATGCAAGCAAAGAAGAATCAAGCCAAGGCCACGTCATTAAGAGCCATGGCCAAACCAATTTAGGAGACATAGCCAAACATGAGTACGGTTTGGGACCATCCATTTATTTGGGGTCCAAACCCAATCCTAAAAGGTTTGTCCAGGCCAAGGCCAATGCTAAGGATGAAGTACAAACGGTCCTTGTCACAAGCCAAGTGGAATCAAGTCAAAGCCATATAAGGAAGGGCCATGGCCAGGCCACATCATCCAGCATAGCCACAAGTGAACCCGGTTTGGGAGAGTCTTCTTATTTGGGGTCTAAACCCAATTCCGCCTAAGGACACATGCCATATGACTGTTTGGGACTCTTCTATGATGAGTTTAGAGTACTTTTGTGTAGGGTCTCATGTCTTAAAAGAGGATTTGTCAAGACATAAAACCAGCCACAAAACTAAGGGTCCTCAATGAGCACGGTTTGCAAGAACAGTACAAGGGTCGCTTTCAAGCCTTTGTCACCTTTCCTAATATGCCAAGACAAGCTCTATGGTCCTTCTCCATGCTCTATGGCTCCTATCTACACGTCCAAGCTGGTCCAAGGAAGACTCCAAGGCTCCTTACTTTATGTTAAATAATATTGTCTCTTTAGTTTACCTTTCTTTTGCCTTTGTTTTGTTCTAGCTTTATTTCAGAATTGTGTAAGGCTTGGGGGCCGTGTTTGTACTCATTAGAAGACCTTTTGTGAGCCATTAGATCCTAGGTTAGATGGATGGCTAAGATGCTCTTGCTTGGTCTATATAAACCAAGCCAACTCATTGTAAAAATCAGACTTTGATGAATTAAGAATTGAGTTCAATTAAGAACAAGTTTTATGAGGTTTCTAAAAACCCTTGTTTAGTTCATTGCTTTGTGCTTGAACAACTCCATACTTGTGTGTTTGGAGCCGTGTCATTAGGCTTGCTTAGTGATCTAGCCTAGTACATGAAGAGGAACTAGTTCATGCTTTGTGATCTTGAACGAAATTCCTTAGTCTTGAGCTTGCTTTGTGATCTAGCTCAATTCATATCCTTGTTCTTATTTTTGTGTCAAATAGAGTTCATATCATTGTGTTCTCTTTCGTTTCCATAAGTAAACAGGCCATTGAAGTGTTCATTCGAGTATTTAAGCTTGCTAGTTCATTGCATTTGTTAAGTTAGTTGTGTTTGTTCCAAGCTTGGTCCAAATATTAATCAACTTGTCTTTGTGTCTCAACATAAACATTCCATCCAAGTGTCTAATTCAAAAGCTGATATTTGTGTTCCAAATCAGGTTGTGAGTCTTGGTTTTTGGTCTCCAAATTTAGGCCATTTATCAAGCCATTTCAGTCCTAATTCCGCTGCCACATTGAGTCTCACCTTGAGTCGTTTGTAGGGTTGTGACCAACTACCCAAAAACGTAGAGTCCCCCTAGTTTACACTGCAGCATGGAGTACCAAAGGATATTGTATTGGATAGAGTTGTGACCGTCTATCAAAGTTTTGGCAAGAGTTGCAGGAGTTTATGGGTACAACCTTAAAGACGAGAACTGCATTCCATCCTGCGATAGACGGTCAAACTGAGAGGACGATAAAGACTTTGGAGGATATGTTGAGAGCTTGTGTGATGGAGTTTGGAGGAACTTGGGAAGAGAGGCTCGACTTGATTGAGTTTTCATACAATAATAATTACCACACAAGTATCGGTATGGCACCATTTTAAGCTTTGTACGGAAGGAAGTGTCGTAGTCCAGTTTGTTGGGACGACTGTGCTGAAGCTGTGGTTTTAGGACCACAAATGGTACAAGATATGGTTGAGCACATAAAGATGATCCGACAAAAGATGAAAGCAGCTCAGGACCGACAGAAAAGTTATGCAGATCCGAAACACAAACATGTGGAATTTCAGTCAGGTGACAAAGTTCTGTTGAAAGTCTCACCGATGCGTTGGTGTAATGCGATTCGGCAAAATAGGGAAGCTGACGAAGTACATCGGACCGTATGATGTGTTGGATCGAGTTGGCGAGGTAGCTTATCGACTTGCCTTGCCAGCTGCACTTGATAGATCGAGTTGGAGCATGAAACTATTGAGCTAAGACAGTATAATCCTGATTCGCCGCACGTGTTGGAGCATGAAACTATTGAGCTAGATGAGACTTTAACTTATGTGGAGGTACCGACAAAGATTTTGGATCGAAAGGTTCGAAAGACAAGGAACGATGAAACTACAATCGTGAAGGTGTTGTGGTCTAATCATGAGATGGAGGAAGCTATGTGGGAAGCTGAGACAGCTATGTGCGAGAAGTACCCACACCTTTTTGACGAGGTATGTTTGGTTACGAGGACGTAACCTTATTCTTTTAAGGGGGGTAGGAGATGATCGCATCTTGTTTTATATATGGGTTTTAAGCTAGGAAGGTTGGTTTTAAGTTGTTTTCTATGGAGTTGATTGGGGTAAGTTCCGAGTTACGAGTATTGCATGTTGTGTCTTACTAAGCTTTGAACTTTATGTTTCATCTTTGTTACGGGTATGAGTTGAACTTCGGGGACGAAGTTCATATCTAAGTAGGGAAGACAATAATACCTCGTTTTCTGTTAAGGGTCTACTCGGTTGAATAGTGTCTACTCGGCCGAGTAGACGTTGTGACCTGTTATGCAGTAGTTCTGCCGAGTATGTACTCGACCGAGTACAGAGCAGCTCCGCCGAGTAGCGAGTACTCGACCGAGTGACACTGTAGCTTTGCCGAGTAAGTCTGACGGGTTAGGCGACCCGGTTTGGATTAATTAGGAATGGTTTATAATTATAAAAGGACAAGATACTTCATCAGAAACAGTTTTACGTACATTGCTTTCACAAACCCTAAACCATTCCTAATTACTCCCAAGTCAAAGAGAGAACCTGGATCTTCGCCTTTCATCATCGTTATTTCGTAAGTATTACTAAGATCTACATCTTGTATTATTTATTTATGATTGATTCGGTAGATTATATGAGAGCATGATTAGGGCACTACTTGATGATATGTATTGTAATTGTTAGGCGGTGATTTCGTAGAGGAACCGTTCTAGCTACTTAATTGTGCTTTGCTTGCGGATTTACTATCATGTAGGGTTTCTGATATCGTCCTAATTTAGGACGATTTAGCCTCATCTTACTAACTTATCCGACTCGATTTTGTGTGCTTGATTGATTAAAAAGCTCATTTAATTACTAATTTTTAAGAATTAGTCGTCTTAATTATAATTAATAATTAACTGCATTTATAGTTAATATTAGTATTATTAATATTTTATTGATATTTTGTGAAGGCGAGACAGGAAAGCTATGTGGAATTGCGAAACGGGATTATTAAGCGGAGTTTCGGAGGCGAAAAATAAACTAAGGAGCAGCTGCTAACGTGAGACCGTCTTTGCTGAGGTTTTTCTACCACCTCTGGCCACCGTAACAGCCACCAATCACCACCATTGACAACTACCCACTGCCACCTCCACAACCCAACCAGCTACAGCCACCATGTCCACCAACACCAGCCACCACGACCCCTTCAACTTCCCCATCCACCAACAAAACAACAAGAATGCAAGCAAGCTATCTCTTGTGACCGTCTTTGCTGAGCCATTAAAGCCACCTGCGGCCACCTTCACAGCCACCCATCACCACGTATAACATCCCCTCACACCCACCATCACAACACAACCACCCACGACCACCTTTGACCACCCCAGAAGCCACCACGACCTCCCCTACACCCCCTGTCCACAAACATTCAAATTACAACCATTTCGCGCAACCGTCTTTCAACCACCATTTCATCCGCCAACAGCCACCATACCATCCACTTCTCACCACCAATGACCTCCCCTAACTTCCACCTCCACATAACTACCACCTACGTCCACGACCGACCACGAAATAAGCGGCCACAACTCCCTCTTTCCCGCGCGCGCGCCCCTGCTTTCCCCTGTTTTTCGTACCTTTTTACAGCCACCGTCAACACCACCAAATCCACCACCATGGCTCGCCAGCACTCCCCTCGTGCCGCCCCATGGCCGGTGACCACCGAGCAGAAGCCACGGCCACCCAGTCCTGCTCCTCCCACGATTTCTCGCGCAAACAAAAAATAGGCTCCTCAGCCGGCCCACCGGCCGCGGGCGATTTGAGGAAATTAGATGTGAATCTTGAGAATGAAAAATGTGGTGATAATCTTCTTTGTGAGAAAACTCCTTGGGATGAGTATGCTATTATTGAAGTTCTCTATGTTGAGGAGAGTGATTTAAGGAATGTGAGGGATGTTGAGGATATTGTCATAAAGGGGAGCTCTCATGAGGAATATGAGGTTGTTGATGAACCTTATGATGAGGAGTTTGTAAATATAACTTGTGATTCTCTTGATACGAATTGGAATGAGAATTGTGTGCTTGAGGAAATCGAATTACGCACCCCTTGTCTTGAGGATGTTTGTATTCCTAGCTTGGTCAATGAATTAGTAAATGAAAGCCTTGAGAGTTCATGTGAGGATGAGATTGTGGACACCACCTTTGATAGCCTTGATGAGCCTATCTTAGAGAAATTTGAGGCACCTTTTTGCGTTGAGGATGAGTACCTTATACCCACCGATGACATTGACCTCATTTCTTATGCCCCTTTATTTGAGATCATGTATGTTAATGAGGAGTATGATGCTCCTTTACTTGATAAAGTTTGCATGAGTAAGATGGTTGAGACCTCCCTCCCTTATACATTTGATGCTTGTGATGTTTCCCCCTCCCTCTTGGAAAAATTTGTGTTTGATATGAATGAGTGGGAAGAAGAAGTGAGGGACAAAGAGACTAATCAAGTCTTTTATGTTGTTGATTGTCCCATGATTTCTATGTTTCATCATCCTTCTCCCTTAAAGGAGAAAATGTTTTATAATGTTGAATTTGAGCTTAGTGAGGAGAATGATCAAATTGGAGAAAATTGGAAGATTCTTAATAGTTTAAACTCTTTTGATAAAGTGAAGGAAATGGGTGGACTTGCCCATAAGTTGTGGGATCCCGGATAGTTAGGTATTTGGTTGTAGTTTTGGCGGTTTTCTTAAAACCGCGCTTCTTGGGAGGCAATCCAAGCTATATTTTTATGTTCTTTTTTCCTTTTGAAAAATTTTCCAAAATACAAAAATATGTTTTCCTTTCTTATTTCCTTTCTACACTTGGTCCATTGAGGACAATGTACATTTAAGTATGGGGGGAGGGGATTTATTCCTTAAAAATCCAAAAAAATTGAAAATTTTCCAAAAAATCCATAAACATGCTTTCTTTTATTTGCATTTACATATGTAAATAAATAAGTGTGGGAAAGAATTTCCATTAAACAAAAACAAAAAAAATATGTTATTTCATTTTCACAAAAATTTGAAAAATACAAAAATACGTTCTTTATTTTTCCTATTCTCTCCCTATGTTTTGTTCCATTGAGGACAATGCAAGTTTTAAGTGTGGGGAGGGAAATATCCACTTTGTGTATATTGTTTATAATCATACATACTTACATGTATATAATAGTCATACTTTCACATGTATATAATAGAGAACAAGATACCGAAAATGCCTAAAAAATCATAGAAATTCAAAAATTTCATATATATACATTGTTGATATTGAATAAATCGTTTAGTACTAACCATGTTGATAGACAATACGCGCATTGCATCGGAGAAGACGCTTGTTAAAATTCTTCCGACTCTTTCTCTTTTATCCTTCCTTTTCATTTTGTATATATTGTCATGAAGGAGGATGGGATATATGATGTGGGTGTTCCCTTTGGGAACCATTTTGGATATGCGTGTTATTTGTTGATATGCTGTTAGGATTAGAAATTGTTGCATATAGAATAGACATGTATATATGTGTTCACTCTTGCATCCACGTAACTTGTGTAGGAGGTCTAAATGTGGAGGATATATGTCGCCAATGATGATAGTTGTTTTGCCCGTGTCATTTCCCTCTTGCTAGCTCGTACCTTGTGATGACACATTGTTAGGGTTTTTGCTTGCAAAAACCCGGGAAGTATAGCTTAATGACCAAGTTTCGACCACCCTGTGAGACCGTATTAGGCCCGAGTCTTGACCTAGGATCGACCAAGCTACTCAAATGTGAGGATAGAACCTCCATATGGTCGGTCCATCAAACCGGTCTCATTTAGGTTTTGTGAGTAGGTCTCCTTACGTGGTGTGTCATGTCAAAACGCACAAGTATGGTGCTCATTCCTTGATTCCGTAGAAGTGTCGATGTGCATGTTGAGACGATTTTGTTCAATAAAGTAACCTCACAATAGCAAAATAAGCCTATGTTATGCCCTTGAGTCATTTTTCCCTTTTGTTAACCCATATTGAGCCAAGCCTTATCGTTTCTATTACCAACAAAACAACTACATCCCAAAAACAACTCACCTTTGTTGAGTAGTTCGTCGTTGTAGTCCGTTTGTGGAAGTGTATTTGGGTTGGAGTTTTGACTCTAGTTTGGGTGTATAACCTTGGATATCACATGAATGTGACTGATATGTGCTTATTTTGTATACATTTACCCCTTTGTTTAGCTCTTATTTGCATGTTATTTGGCACTTTTCTAAGTGATTTTGAGCTAACACTTGTGTTTCTAGTTTTTTTTGCAATTCTAATATGTTTTGTAGGGAATGAAGTTATTTGGGCTAAAATCCTACAAGTATGGAGCAACTAGAAAGCAAGGCTAAGAATAGGGTGAGCATTGAACTAGTATGGAGAATTTCAATGGGTTGCATGGCTTTATGATGGATCAAATGACAACAAATGCAAATGATAGTCAACCAAAGTCAAGCCCACACAATTGGAGTCCAAAAATGAAGAGAAAGTGCATGGAGGCTAATCATCACATTTTTAGGTCAATAGTACATTAACCGGGTGATTAATCACCCTAGTAATGGCGTCCATTGGATTCCATAGGCATTTACTAAGGACTTAATCACATTTGACCCGGAGACCTACGATCCCGATCGGGACGAGGTGATCCCGATCGGGACGAGCATGACCTAGCCGCATTTACTTTCCTCTCATTTGTATACGTTTCACCTCCTATCTACTATAAATAGGAAGGTGTATAGGACTCATTTTCGCATACTTTTACACTTAGAAATTCTCATACTCTCTTATTATCTCATTTTTAGTTGTAATCTTTCAATTGTTAAACAATTCCGATTCAAGTTTCAATACAATTTCCTTTGGTTTCTTTCTTGGTTTGCTCTTGTTCTTCTTACAAGTTCTCGTTCTTCATCTTGGTAACTATTACTTCTAATTTTCTCTTTGGCATTTTATATTTCTCGTATTAGTTTATTTCATAATTTAGTTAATCATTTTGTTATTCTTTTGCATGTCATTTTTATTACTAGTAGTTTATAATATCATTTCTTATCTTAATCCTTTATTACATTATAATTCTAATTACATTATGTTTAATTCATCATATAATTTTAGTTCTATTTTCATAATGAGTGAGTAGTTTACATTGTCTAAGGGGTAAGGGAACCATGCATTAAAATATAAGTTAAAATGCCAACATTGAGATAAAAATAGTTCTAGCACATTGCTTCTATCGCATGCTCGATTTTCATATGATTAATCTTTGTTTAGTGGCCATACTCATCGATTAAGTTTGTTAATTCATTCTACAAGTCGAGAGACACGGAATTCGAGTTAGACTTTGCATGTGATAGTTGAGTGACCTAGTAGACGAGAGACTCTAGGACCCAATCTATGGACGATATTATTATCGGGAATGTCAATGTTGTGAAATGGGTAGTCCTTGTTCCTAAGCAATTGTTGTTCTTACCATTTAATCTTAATATTGGCATTACTAATTACATGTGATTTGCATGTGTGACCCAATCCCCTTGGACTCTTTTTATTATTATTATTTACATCATATCTTTTATATTGTTTTAACCAAACCCAAACCAATTTGATAAATCGACCTTGATAGAAATTCACCATAGCAATTCATTTATAATTACCTCTTTCCTTGTGGATTCGACCCCTTATTACTACATTAATTTGTTGTGCCTAGGGTATTTTTGATTGGTGTGCGATAGCCTATTAAATTTTGGCGCCGTTGCCGGGGAAAACGGTTTTACTATATTGTGAATTGTGTTTTTCTATCTTTTTTTATTTTGTCTTAGGGAACACTTGTTCCTTGAGACCGTTACTTACAATTTCCTTTAAGTTTTTGTCTCATTCCCAGGTCCTCTCGCATTGGAGAATTGCTTTCGCCGGACTCCGAACCCGAGAAAACATTGCGGAGAAGACAAAGATTTTTAAAGGAGATTAAAGAAGCCGCTTCACCACAACAAGTCGAAAATGCGAGAACGTCTTACTTAGACGATCTCAACGCTTTTGAGCTGGAAGAAGAGGAGGCTTCTAATTCGTCATCAACACCATCAACTCCACCATCATCACCAAAAGCACCGCCAACAAAGAAAATGGTCAAGCTTTCCGATCATTCCGAGCCCACCGCGGCTATGCTTCCTAAAGTTATCATTACTACCCAAATCGAGGTTGCGAACTTCGAGGTCAAGCCGGCTTTCATTAGCCTTGTGGAGCTCAAGCAATTTGGAGGTACTCCCTTAGAGGATCACGATTTACATGTGACTAACTTTTGTGACTATTGTTCTATGATTAGGCAAAACGGAGTCACGCAGGATCAAATTAGGGAGATACTCTACACTTTTTCACTCAAAGACAAAGCAAAGCTATGGATAAATAGCCTTGATCGCACCGCAATGGGGATCACGGATTAGCCGACTTTGGCTCTAGCATTCTACAAGAAGTACTTCCCCCCGGAGAAGACTCAACAATTGAGGAGCCAAATCACTAGTTTTCGTCAAACGGGGCTAAAGAGCTTGTTTGAAGCATGGGAAAGGTATAAGGAGCTTCAACGGAAATGCCCGCATCATAGGTTAGATCCTTGGTTTTTAGCAATCACCTTCTACAATGGGTGCAATGGCGAGACTCGTCGTATTCTCGACTCCGCCAACAATGGAAGGTTTGATCAAATCGACACCGACAAAGCTCATGCAACAATCGAGTCGATGGCCATCCATGATGCCCAATATGTCAACTCAAAGAGTGTCCCACTAAAAGGTACAGATGATTCTTCTTCCACTACTTCTTTACTAATGGCTAAAGTTGCAATGCTAGAGCAAAAATTGGAGGCAAAGGAATCAACTTTCCAACATGTGAATGATATGTCTACAAGCCAAATCATGGTTTGCGATGCGTGTGGAGGAGCGGGACATGGAGCCGCCGCTTGTGGAGCATCTTTTGATGAGATATGTGCTTTCCAAACGTTTAAGCAAAGTGCTTATCCACCGGGTACCTTTTCCAACACATTCAATCCCAACACAAAGTACCACCCATTTTTGTCTTACAAAAATAACAATGTATTAAACCCTCCGCCTCAAAACAATTTTGTGCCCCAACAACAAAATGTCTATGTGCCTCCCACAAAGCTATAACTCAACCGGGTTACACCCAACAAAAACCACCTCACATTCCCCAACAAAACTCACAACCACCTCAAGGGGATCAAGGGACTAGCAAACTTGAAGCAATAGTGAATCTTATGGCTAAGGCTCAAATTGATTTGATGGGCCGAATTGAAAAGAGTGAACAATCTCACAATGCCGCCCTCAAGATTCTAGAAAATCAAGTGGCCAAATTGGCCTCTTCAAGTTCCCAAAGAAAGACGGGTCAACTACCTCCCCAAGGTAACGCACCACATGACACCGTCAATGTCATTCACTTGAGGTGTAGTACATCTTATGATGGGGCCATCTATGCCAATTGATGAAGAGGTACTTGTTGAAATTGAGGTTCCTCCTAGTGCTAAGGAGGTTGAGGTTGAGGTTGAGGTGCCAAAGAAAGTTGCGGATCCCGTTGTTGTTGAGGATGTAACGGGAGAGGAAGATGAAGTTGTGGAGGATGATCCTCAAAAGAAAAAGGTAGAGGTGAAAGCTCCGGAAAAAGTCAAAGTACCATTTCCACAAAGGTTAGCTAAAGCTCACAAGGAGACTCAATTCGGTAAGTTCATGGAAGTGGTGAAAAATCTACAGGTAACCGTTCCTTTTACCGAATTAATTACTCAAATTCCATCATACACTAAGTTCATGAAGGACATTTTAACTAAGAAGAGGGCTTTAAATGAAATTAAAACTATTGCATTCACTACCACAAGTAGTGCTTTTATGATGAATAAGTCCCCTCCTACGTTAAAAGATCCGGGTAGTTTTTCTATCCCTTGCACTATAGGTACCTACCATGTCGACAAAGCTCTATGCGATTTGGGTGCAAGTGTAAGTGTTATGCCTTTCTCTATATGTGATAAGCTTAACATGTGTGTCTTGAAATATACTAGTGTCACTTTGCAAATGGCGGACCGTTCTATAAAACGTCCATTGGGTGTTTTGGAGGATGTGCCCGTAAAAGTTGGTAAGTTTTTCATTCCGGTGGATTTTATTGTTCTTGACATGGTCGAAGATGCCAATATGCCAATCATTTTGGGAAGACCCTTTCTACATACCGCGGGAGCGGTGATAGATGTCAAGAACGATAAAATCACATTGGAAGTATGTGAAGATAAAGTCACTTATAACTTGAATAGCGTATTGAAGAGTCCTATGATTAAAAAGTCTTGTTATTCTATTGACATTCTTGATGTTGCAGGTGTTGTCGTGGAAGACTCTATCCCTCGATCTTTGTCTAAAGATCCTTTGGAGGCACTCTTGCTATCGGAATCATTTGCGGGTGACGATGAAATTGGAGGAGAAGAAGTGGCTGCTTTGGAGCAAGAGTTGGATGGAGAGGAGCTATCTATGGAGGAGAGTTCACAATTCATTGGGTTAGTTGCTACGCCTCAAGAGGTTGAGGTACAAAAACCCGGACTTAAACCCCTCCCGTTGAATTTGAGGTATTCTTTTCTAGATGATGATGAGATGTGTCCGGTAATTGTGAGTGCTCATCTAACTAAAAGTCAATTGGCTTCCTTGCTTGATGTGCTTAGGAGTCATAAGAAAGCTATTGGCTATAAATTAGATGACCTAAAGGGAATAAGCCCCGAGTTTTGCATGCATAGAATCTATTTAGAAGATGACCATAAACCATGTGTTCAAGGTCAAAGACGTCTAAATCCGAATATGCAAGAAGTGGTAAAAAAGGAAGTGCTTAAGTTGTTAGATGCGGGAATCATTTATGCTATTTCCGATTCTAAGTGGGTAAGTCCAGTCCAAGTGGTTCCTAAGAAAGGAGGAACCACCGTAGTCAAAAATGATAAAAATGAACTCATCCCTACTCGAATTGTGATGGGATGGCGTATGTGCATTGACTATAGGAAGTTGAATTTAGCTACCAAAAAGGACCACTACCCACTACCCTTTATTGACCAAATGTTGGAGCGGTTGGCATGTCACAAGTATTTTTGTTACTTAGATGGTTATTCCGGGTTCTTTCAAATACCCATTCACCCCGATGACCAAGTAGCAAAGACTACATTTACATGTCCCTATGGTACATTTGCTTACCGTAGAATGCCTTTCGGTCTTTGTAATGCCCCCGCCACTTTCCAACGTTGCATGATGAGCATTTTCTCGGAATTCATTGAGTCTATTATGGAAGTGTTCATGGATGATTTTAGCGTTAATGGGTCTTCTTTTGATTCATGTTTGACTAACTTGTCTAAAGTTTTGAAGCGTTGTGAAGAGGTTGATCTTGTGTTGAATTGGGAAAAGTGCCACTTCATGGTGAATGAAGGAGTGGTACTTGGTCATATTGTTTCCGAAAGAGGAATTGAGGTGGACCGTGCTAAGGTCCAAGTGATTGAACAATTACTCCCACCGGTAAATGTCAAAAGCGTAAGGAGTTTCTTAGGCTATGCGGGATTTTATCGCCGCTTTATTAAGGATTTTTCTAAGATTGCCAAACCCCTTACGGAGCTTCTTTTGAAAGATGTTGCTTTTGTCTTTACTAACGATTATCTTGAGTCTTTTGATAGGATCAAGAAGGCTTTGATTTCCGCACCTATCATTCGGTCACCGGATTGGAGCTTGCCATTTGAGCTCATGTGTGATGCTAGTGACTATGCGGTAGGTGTCGTGCTAGGACAAAGGAAGGACAAGGTGCTCCATGCTATATACTATGCTAGAAAAACCTTGGATGCGGCCCAAATTAATTATGCCACAACGGAGAAAGAGCTTCTTGTAATTGTCTATGCCTTAGCGTCTTAGACAAATTTCGCTCTTACTTGATTGGGTCCAAGGTTATTGTGCATACGGATCATGCGGCGTTGAAGCACCTACTATCAAAGGCGGAAGCACAGCCAAGGTTGATTAGATGGATCTTGCTCTTGCAATAAATTGATTTGGAGATCGAAGACAATAAGGGGGCTGAAAATGTTGTTGTCGATCACTTGTCTCGATTGAAGTATGATGATGGAGGTATTCAATTACCTATTGATGATTCTTTTGCCGATGACTCCCTTTATGTGGTGAATACCGAAACTCCATGGTATGCCGACATAGCCAACTTTCTAGTTGGGGGGAGTTACCTTTTAACCTTTCATATCAACAAAGGAAGAAGTTCTTACATGATGCCAAGTTCTTCCTTTGGGACGATCCAAACTTGTTCAAACATTGCTCCGATGGTCTATACCGGGGGGTGCTAGTAGGTTGTCATTCATCTCCTTATGGTGGTCATCATGGACCATCCAAGACGGTTGCAAAGGTACTACAATCGGGCTTCTATCGGCCTACCATGTTTAAAGATGCTAGAGACTTTGTGATGCAATGTGATGCTTGTCAAAGGATGGGTAATATTTCAAGAAGGCATGAGATGCCTCTCAAAAATATCCTTGAGGTCGAGTTGTTCGATGTGTGGGGTATTGATTACCAAGGACCGTTTCTATCGTCCAAGGGTAATCGATACATATTGGTCGCCGTTGATTATGTCTCTAAATGGGTAGAGGCAATTGCTACTCCCATAAACGATGCTCGTGCCGTGGTCAACTTGTTCAAGAAGATCATTTTTCCGAGGTTTGGGGTGCCAAGGGCGGTCATTAGTGATCGTGGTACTCATTTTGAGAAGCAACTCGACATTTTGCTAGAGAAGTATGGGGTAAACCATAGGCGAGGCTTGGATTACCATCCACAAACAAGTGGCCAAGTTGAGGTGTCAAATAGAGAGCTCAAGCAAATTCTTGAGAAAGTTGTTGCAAAGTCGAGGAAATATTGGAGCATGAAGCTCGATGATACTCTTTGGGCCTACCGTACCGCCTATAAGACACCTATTGGTACATCACCGTATAGGTTGGTCTATGGGAAGGCTTGTCATCTCCCTATTGAGATGGAACAAAAGGCCTATTAGGCGATAGCGGAGCTAAACATGGACCCGAAATTGAGCGGAGAAAAATGACTATTGCAACTCAATGAGCTTGATGAATTCCGCTTGCAAGCATATGAGAGCTCTCGTCTTTATAAGGAGAAGACAAAGAGGTGGCATGACAAGAAGATACTCAACAAGGACTTCAACGTTGGAGATAAGGTATTATTGTTCAATTCCCGCCTTAAACTCTTTCCGGGAAAGCTAAGGTCAAAATGGACCGGTCCTTACACCGTTACTAATGTCAACAAGTTCGGTTCCATTGAAGTAGCGGCCTCAAATGGGGAACGATTTAAATTTAATGGCCATCGCTTAAAAGTTTATCATGATAATGCCTTTGTTGGCGTTGTCGATGAAGTCTTTATGGTCCCCGTACTATCGAAGAAGTAACCCCATCATATCCTTTTCATCGTGCGGGACGTTAAACCAGCGCTTCTCGGGAGGCAAGCCGAGCTTAATTTTCTTTTGTTTTTAATTTCTGCAATTTATTTTAATTTCTGCAATTTATTTATTTTAATTAGATTTCGTAATTTAATTTCTAAATTAGCTAACTATTTTTGTAGTGTGTTTTATAGGTAAAAGAAGAAAAGAAGTAGGGAAATTTGATTTGGGCACGCTTTCCCATGCAACTCATCCCGTTCGGGGTCGTAACATTGAAATAACGGATTACAAATAGAAAAGAAGAAACGCGGAAGTCAAAGTCCATAAACTCGGTCAATCCCGATCGGGGTTGGCGGTCCCGATCAGGATCGTAACAATTCAGGTTTTTGACGTTTTATTTGTGCAGCGGATAAAAGAAAAATAAACTAAGTGTTTTGCTCATTTGCTCACTCCGTCGTGTAAGGCTTCTTCTCTTTCTCTCTATTTTCTTCACCTCGCCATTAAAACTCACTCAAATCCTTCCATTAACATCAAGATTCAGGGTTCTATTCCATTCTTAAGATCATCAAGTAAGTATTTCACCTTTTTCTCTTTAATTTCATCCATTGAATCTCCCAATACCCCAATTTGCTAACCCTAAATTGATTTGGGGGAAATTAATTTTTCTCCTATTTTAGTTAGAAATTGGTTGTTTTATGGTTTATAATTGTATGTAGAGTATAATAGCTTGTTTATTTACTCTATCATTGTTGATTTGGATGAATTTTAGCTTGCCTTAAGATGAATTTTTTGTCTTAAATTTCAGAAATATGGCACCAAGGGGCAAGGGCAAGAGAGTTAGAAAGAGGACTAGAGTGGAAGAGCCTCAAATAGAAGAGGATGAGGAAATGGAAGCACCTCCGGAATGGTATGATGCCGATTATCCCGATGTTGTGTTTATTTCTCAAACCCAATATGATAAATGGTGTGTCTTGAAAACTAAAGGTATTAAACCCACCAAGTTCATAAACAAAGAGTCCTTGAAAAACATTGGCATTGATAAGCTTACTAAAACTTTGTTTATGAATCATGGTATGAAGACGGCCTATGACTTGAATTATAAGACCTTTCCCCAATTGACTTGGGAATTTTTGAGCTCATTTGAGTTCATTCGTTCTAGAAAAGAAGGTTTTATGCTTAAAGTCAGTTTTCGTCTTTTTAATAGAGACCGTGTTTTGGAATTGGGTACCTTTGCGGGGTATTTTGGGTTGCCACATGCGGGTTTACATATTGACCCACCCGAATATTATAACCCCGTTAACACTTGGAATGCCATTTCTCAATACCCTTTTGAGGATTGGAAACATTTGCCTCACCATTACATTGACTACCCCCAAATTCGGGTTTGGCAAAGATTTATGGGTTGGACCTTTTTGGGTAGGAATGAGCCTCATTCGGTGAGGGAATTAGAGGTCACTATTCTTGGTTCGTTTTTAAATGTTGATGGTCAAGACCCTTGGGCGATCAATATCCCTTACCATTTTGCGGTACACTTGACCAAACAAACCAATACCAAGAATGATTCCGTTGTGTTAGGAGGACTCATCACTCGAGTGGCACACCGACTTTGTGGCTTTAACCAAGACACTACCCCATTGCCATTCTTGGACAATCCTAAGGAGAAGAGTATTGGCCTTGACTATGATTATTTTGAGTCCTTAAATTGGTTTAGAAGTTCGCACCCTCACATGATATGGAAGATCGGTTCCCGTGATTCCATTAGACTACCCGATGATGCTTCTACACTTGATGACCTTACCCCTCCTTTACCTTTTACCCATAAGGACTACAAGAGACCCAAATACCATTTGACCCTAGGGGAAGAGTCTCGCGCTACTACCACCTCCCGCCGAGCTAGAGGTCAATCCTCTAATATGGCCAACACTAGTGGCTCCTCTTATGGCTATAATGAGGATATGATGAACATGATGCGTGATATGTCCATTAATATCACTAATATTAGAGAGGACCAAAGACTTGTCTTGTCCCCCATTTATGATCATTATGCTAGGCAAGGTGTTATTAGGCCGGAAGGCCCTCATCCTGTTGGGGCTGGTGTCCTCTACAGTTAGTGCAATAATTTTATTGAAACTCTCAGAGGAACACAAGGGCATACTTTTGTATTATTATCAGTTGATCCACGTTTATCAATAACGGTTGGCTTGCTAGATAAGTTTGACGTTATTGTCATACGGATGGCGGTGATCAACTGGTCCCTAAAAGTCACACCTATAGGACACGTTTGAGAGATGTGACGTATGAGAATACAGTCATGTTGATGCCG
>JAGPOY010001579.1:0-16926 GCA_018983105.1 Silene uniflora
TATAGGCCAGCTTTAGGTTTGATACAAATGCATAAGGTAAAAATAAAGGTTACATCCAAGGGCCAGGATCTTCCTAGGGATTACAGAAAGGCTAAATGAATATTTTACAATGGTAAAAGTAAAAAGCAAAGGTGAAACTGAAGTAAAACAAAAGAAGCAGTTGTGATAGTGACATCTTCTGACTCTTGCTTTGGCTGGGCATGGGAAAGGTTTGAGGTCCTTCTTCGTGGCCCTCCATGCTCTAGGTAATATCTGCTGATTGTGGAAGCAAGGCCAAAATGGTGCTAAGGCTGCCTTTCTCCAATGCTTGGCCAAAAGAGGAAATAAAGTAGACTGATCATATATTGCTTTCTAGCTTCAGTTTCTTTGAAAATTCTTGTGGTCTGCATTGCTTAGTTAGGTGGCTCCTTGGACTCTGAAATGTGGCTCATGGAAATAGGTTACCAGCTAACCATGATGGCTGCTGGTGGTTAGTTTGGGTTGGCTTAGATTTGCATGCTGAAATGGGACTGAATTCTGATGTGGCTTTGGTCTGGCTAGCTGTGGCCTAGCCATGGCTTGCTGAAAATAGGCTGTGGCCTGGCCATGGCTTGCTTTGGCTTGGCCATCTCGAGCATTTCCAAAGCCATGGCTCCCCTGACATTGGCCATCACTGAAATTGATCAGGCCCTGGCTTCTTGCTCCTGCATCAACCTCCCCTTCTTGAGAAGGGCTTGACCTCAAGCCTGGATCCTCCTCACTTTCAGATTTTTCAAAATGGGGACTCAAGTCTCCTACATTGAATGTGCCATGTACTCCATACTCCCCTGGCAAGTCAAGCTTGTAAGCATTTGGACCAAGCTTCTCAAGAATTTCAAATGGCCCATCTGCCCTAGGCATGAGCTTGTTCCTTCTTCTAGCAGGAAACCTTTCTTTTCTGAGATGCAACCACACCAAATCTCCTGGCTCAAACTCATTCTTCTTCTTAGGAACCCTTCTCTACTTCTAATATAGCTCATTGGTCTTCTGAATTTGCCTTTTCACAGACTCATGTAACTTCAGTAGCTGTTCAGCTCTTTTCTTAGCATCAGCATTCAGTTCTTCTTTAGGGACACTTGACAGATCAATTGGCATTAAAGGATTAATCCCATACACCACCTCAAAGGGACTGTGACCTGTGGCTGATGAGGGAGCCCTGTTGAAGGCAAACTCAGCTGCTGCTAGGTGCAGATCCCAATCCTTCAAGGATTTACTGACCAAACATCTCAGAATCCTCCCCAATGTTCTGTTAGTTACTTCAGTCTGCCCATTTGTCTGTGGGTGATGAGAAGTACTGAAAAGTAGCTTAGTTCTGAGAAGCCTCCACAATGTTTTCCAGAAGTAACTCATGAACTTCACATCCCTGTCTGAGACTATGGTTTTGGGAACACCATGCAGTCTCACAACCTCTTTCAGATACAGCTCTGCAACACTCATAGCATCTTCAGTATTTTTGAAAGCAATGAAATAAGCCATCTTGCTGAATCTGTCAACTACCACCATTACAGAGTCTTTTCCTCTAGCTGTTCTTGGCAAAGCCACTATAAAATCCATACTGACATCCTCCCAAGGCCTGTCAGGGACTAGTAATGGTGTGTAGGGACCTGGTTGGAAAGAGCTCTTGGCTTTCTGACAGAAAGAACATCTTCTTATGGCCAATTGAACATCTCCCATCATCTTGGGCCAATAGAAATGTTCCTGCAATATTTCCAATGTTTTCTGAACTCCAAAGTGCCCTCCCAATCCTCCAGAATGAATTTCCTTGATCATAAGATCCCTGTATGACCCTCTTGGTACACATAGCCTGTTTCCTTTAAACAGGAACCCTTTCTGAACCACATACTTGCTTCCTGGTTGAATTCTTCCCTCATTTAGCTGGATCCATTCCTCAGAAAAATCAGGATCCTCCTTGTACAGTTCCTTCATGACTTCAAACCCTAGAATTTTCTGCTCAACAACAGTCAATAAGGAGTGTCTCCTTGATAAGGCAACAGCAACAACATTCAACTTGCCTTCCTTGTATTTGCTTGAAAATGTAAATGACTGCAAATACTCAACCCACTTAGCATGCTTGTGATTGAGCTTGAGTTGACTGTTGATGAATCTCAGTGCTTCATGATCTGAGTGGAGAACAAAGGGTTTGGGTTTGAGGTAATGACTCCAATGCATTACAGACCTAATGATAGCATAGAATTCTTTATCATAGGTTGAATACTTGAGCCTGGCACCATTTAATTTCTCACTGAAATATGCCACAGGCTTTTGGCATTGAGTCAGCACTGCTCCAACTCCCACACCACAAGCATCACATTCTAACTCAAACAGCTGATCAAAATCAGGTAGTTTTAGGATTGGTGCTTCACACATCAACTGCTTGACCTTCTCAAAAGCTTTTTGAGCACTGTCAGTCCATTGGAAGTCTCCCTTTTTTAGACACTCAGTGATAGGAGCTACAATGGAACTGAACCCTTTGATGAACCTTCTGTAGAATGAAATCAGACCATGAAAACCTCTCACCTCAGTGATGTTTTTAGGGACTGGCCATGACTGCATTGCTGTCACCTTTTCCTGATCCACAAAGATGCCTCTTCCTGATACAATATAGCCAAGGAATGCCACTTCCTCAACCATAGAAGTACACTTCTCAATCTTTCCATACAACTGTTGCTCTTTGAGGATTTTGAAAACTGATTCCAAGTGAATGAGATGATCAGTTAGGCTGCTGCTGTAAATCAGAATGTCATCAAAATAAACCACAACAAACTTCCCAAGGCATGGTCTCAGCACTTCAGTCATCAATCTCATGAAGGTGCTGGGTGCATTGGACAGGCCAAAGGGCATGACCAACCATTCATACAAACCATGCTTTGTTTTAAAAGCAGTTTTCCACTCATCCCCCTCCCTAATCCTGACTTGGTGATAGCCTTGTCTGAGATCTATCTTTGAGAAGATAGTGGCTCCACTCAATTCATCCAGCATATCATCCAATCTTGGAATGGGGATTCTGTATTTCACTATGATGTTATTGATAGCCCTGCTATCAGTACACATCCTCCAAGTTCCATCTTTCTTTGGCACTAGCAAAGCTGGTACAACACATGGGCTGAGAGATTCCCTCACAAACCCTTTACTCATCAACTCCTCAATCTGCTGTTACAGTTCCTTGGTTGCTGCAGGATCACACCTATAGGCTTGTCTGTTAGGCAACACAGAACCAGGTACCAAGTCTATGTGGTGTTCAATCCCTCTCAGTGGTGGCAATCCACTAGGCAACTCAGCTGGAAATACACTTTTGTATTTCTGAATCAATGGTTTTACTTCACTAGGCAGCTCCTGTGGTTTCTCTGCCTTGACTTCCTTTGACAACAGCATTAGAATAGGCTGCTCCTGCTTAATTTCTCTGACCATGGCTGCCTCAGACAAGAACAACACTCCATTAATCTCCTCAGGTATGTTGGGACTACCATATCCTCTTTTGTTTGGTGGTAAGGGAGTCAAAGTGATTTTCTTTCCTAAATGTTTGAAACTGTTAATGTTATCCCTTCCCACATGTGTAGTGTTCCTCTCAAACTCCCAGGGTCTGCCTAGTAGCAGGTGACAGGCATCCATAGGAACCACATCACACACTACTTCATCCTTATACATTTTTCCAATGGAAAAATTCACAGTACACTGCTTATCCACCTTCACTTATGAACCCTGGTTCAGCCATCTCAACTTGTATGCGTTTGGGTGGTTTGTTGCTGGCAGGCTTAGCTTGTTAACCATGGTGATGGAAGCCACATTGGTACAGCTACCTCCATCAATGATTAGATTACACACCCTACCCTGAACAGTGCATCTACTCCTGAAGATCGGGACCTCTGATCAGGCTCCAAAGGAGTCTGCTGAGAGTGCATCACCCTCCATAGGACCAAACTGTGCCTTGTATCAGGTGGAGCAACAATTTGTCCCTCACTTGCCTCTTTCTCAGCCTCTATTTCCTCCAATACCAGTGCCTCATCTTCTTCATATTCAACAAGACCCTCTCTCTCCCATTCCTCAACTTCCGTGGCTGTGAGAGTCCTATTAGAAGGGCAGTCCTTCTTAAAATGACCATATCCCTGGCACTGAAAGCACTTAATCCTTTCCTTGATTATGGGTGTACTAGTTTTGGGGTTCAGGAGTGCTTTTCCCTTATCTCTTGTGGCTGTGTTTGATGGGTTGGCTGTTTATGTGGGTTTTGCATATGTGAAAGGTTTTGGAACAGGTCTGGTGGGGTATTTGGTGGTGACTGGTTTAATCTTGCCCAACTTCTCAACTCTCATAGCAAGATTCACAGCTTCATCAAAAGTCCAGACTTGCTGCATTCTCACCCTGCCAGCAATCTTGGGATCTAACCCCTTCACAAACCTAGCAATCTTTTGCTCAGGTTTTTCTCTAACCTCACATTGCAAAGTCAGCTGTTCAAAGCTCCTCAAATAGGACTCAACAAACTGTTGATCCTGTCTCAGTTGGGTCAGCCTAATGAATATGTCTTGGGTATAGTCTCTAGGAATGAACTTGTCTCTTAATTTCTTTTTCAGTTTTGACCAAGTTCTAATGGGTTCTTTTCCTTCCCTAAACCTCTGTGTTTTCATACTGTCATACCACAAAGATGCATATCCTTTGAATTTCAAAATGGCTACCTTAAAAGCTTTTCTGTCATCATATCCTTTGAACTGAAAGACTCTTTCTACTGACCTTAACCAATCTAACAAGTCTTCAGGATTTAAATTACCAATGAATTCAGGGACTTCTACCTTGAGGTCTTTGTCTCTGGCATCATAGATTCCTTCTCCCATCCTGGAATCATTTGAGTCTGAATTTGTCTCAAACATGTCGTGGTGATGCTGCTGCACCCTTCCTATCCCTATAGCAAATCCTCTCCCTCTGCCTCTGTCTCTGAAAGGGGGTGGTTGCTCTCCAGGATTTGGATCTCTGTGTTGATTATTGGTCCAATTCTTCATTGCTGCAGTCAACTGCTCAAGCCTGGTCTCAATACCAGCTAGTCTCTCTCTTCACTCATGGGTTATTTTTTGTGTTTTTAAATGTAGTTGGGGTAAAGTTCTGAAATTTCCTCACCACAGGACTAACACACGATGGAATTGTGTTAAACCTGGCTCCTAGATACCAAATTGATATGTAAACAAGGAGGACTGAACAGAAATTGCAAGTTCTGACAGACAAACCCTGAAAACATATGAATGCAATAAACTTTCAGAGCTCGATTAAAAATAGCAAATGATTTTTAAAATTAATAAAAATTTGTGACAATTAAGATTAATTTAGGATCTCAAACTGTACCAAATTTCAGAATTTTTCAGGACCTCTAAGTATTTTTAATAAATTCCCAAACACTGACAGAACTCAGTTTCAGGCTCAGAAACAGGTTGTTGCTATTTTTTGTGAACTTTCTTTGAAATAAAATGAAACAACTGGATATAATTACTCAACTAAAAACCACAGCAAGGCACAGGAATTTTAGATAAGTAATTTAAGCCTAAGCTAGGTAAAATCACAGCAAAGCACAGAAATTTACCAACTCAGACAACAATGAGGTTAGTTCAGACCACAGCAAGGCACATGAAATGAACTAGACTCAGCCCAGGTACTTAATCAACACTCAAATGTGTCACTAAGCCTGACTTAATCCTAGAATTCAACTGGAATTAAGATTTAAAGGTTTGAGAATTTTACTCAAGCAGTTTTCATTAATCAAAGTCTGAGGAAAACAGATTGCTTGCATGGTCCTTATATAGGCCAGCTTTAGGTTTGATACAAATGCATAAGGTAAAAATAAAGGTTACATCCAAGGGCCAGGATCTTCCTAGGGATTACAGAAAGGCTAAATGAATATTTTACAATGGTAAAAGTAAAAAGCAAAGGTGAAACTGAAGTAAAACAAAAGAAGCAGTTGTAATAGTGACATCTTCTGACTCTTGCTTTGGCTGGGCATGGGAAAGGTTTGAGGTCCTTCTTCGTGGCCCTCCATGCTCTAGGTAATATCTGCTGATTGTGGAAGCAAGGCCAAAATGGTGCTAAGGCTGCCTTTCTCCAATGCTTGGCCAAAAGAGGAAATAAACTAGACTGATCACATGTTGCTTTCTAGCTTCAGTTTCTTTGAAAATTCTTGTGGTCTGCATTGCTTGGTTAGGTGGCTCCTTGGACTCTGAAATGTGGCTCATGGAAATAGGTTACAAGCTAACCATGATGGCTGCTGGTGGGTTGTTTGGGTTGGCTTAGATTTGCCTGCTGAAATGGGACTGAATTCTGATGTGGCTTTGGTCTGGCTAGCTGTGGCCTGGCCATGGCTTGCTGAAAATAGGCTGTGGCCTATTGTGGCCTGGCCATGGCTTGCTTTCGCTTGGCCATCTCGAGCATTTCCAAAGCCATGGCTCCCCTGACATTAGCCATCACTGAAATTGATCAGGCCCTGTCTTCTTGCTCCTGCATCAATTTGATGAAGAGGATATGAGGTTGAGTAAACCGAATACTCTAAGCCTTTGCGAATATGAAGGATTCACTTTCAAAACGGATGTTGGATTGGTGGAAAATGAGCTAAGATGGAAGTATGAAACTCCTATTTATGACTCATATGGAGAGAGCGATGATGACAAGCTAATGGATGATGAGGATTATGAATCATGCAATGATTTATGGAGCAAAGATGACATGTCGGAAGATGAAAGGAGTTGTGAGATTGCCTCACTTGAAGAGCCCATTCTTGAGAAGTTTGAGGTTTGGCCTTGTGAAGAGGAAGTACACCTTTTCCTCGTTGGCTATGAAGACCTCATGGAGCCCATCTTAGAGCTTATGGATTTTGAAGATGATATTGAAGACCTTCTCAAGGAGGTCATAGTGGCATCAAAACAGTATTTGGTGGAGAAGCTCCAGGATGAAGCTATGAGTGAACTCACTTGTGAAGATTTGGCATTTACAATCTCTACTCCTAAGCTATCCCATCATCATGACCATGAGCATTCTCCTTCTATGCTTGAAGGATTGAAGAAACCAACCGTCATCATAATTTTTGAAGAAGATGAGAGAGAACGAGAACCTTCCGATAACCTCAATCTCAAGCTTGATAGTCCGGAAGGCCGTGACGATAAAACCGATGGGAAGGGGAAGAAATTCAAGAGTCCCCTACAAAGGGATTAACATTACCCTATCCTACGGTGGCCATATTCTTACTTGTGCCTATTCGAGGACTACTCACAAGCTTTTGATCGGTTCTTAAGAGCTCTAAGTAGCATGGATCTTGGCAACACAAGGCCTTTGTCGAATTTAGTTTGATGGAGTTCTACCTTTAACCATCATGTGTAAGATAATTCATTCTTTTACTAACATATACTTCTTCATTTTTGTCCGGACCACCCTTTGGATCATCAAGGACAAGCCTCTAATATGAGGACACGCCTTGTTCGGTTTGGGGAGCTCAAGGATTTTCCTAACAACCATGAGTAAAGACACCCAAATTAGGATGTCATTACCCTATTGTGTACCATTATAAACCTTTCCTTTTTATCATGAGAGGCGTAAGGGAGGGTGTTTACGCTTTTGAGAGAAGTTTTGATAGGAGAAATGGAGTAAGAAAGGCATGGGGACGACATTTCATGAGCAACTCATGAAGGAAAATGGGAATTGGCGACCATCCACACGAAACGAGCTACAGGTCGCCCGGGCTAGAAGGCAGGTCGCCCGGGCTCGACGTTGGTCGCCCGACTTAGGGGTGAGTTGCACGGGTCGAAAGTACCCTCACGGGCCCAAGACAGCCAGCACGGGTAAAGAGCAGATTAACATCAAATGCCAGCTTCTGTACCAGAGGTCGCCCGGGCTAGAAGACAGGTCACCCGGGCTAGCTGTAGGTCGCCCGACCTCGTGCTTAGGTCGCTCGACTCAACTGTAGAAAACCGATTTCGGCTTGACCTAAAACAAGGCTCGACACCCCTTCTTCCCTTATTATACCCCCATCACCACCCATAACCTCCATCCTATCCAAAAGAAATCCTCACATACTCTCTCTCAACCAAACCAAATCTACAAAACTCCTTCCTCTGAACAAAATCAATCAACCAACCATGAACACCCGAAGCAAGACAAAGGGCAACCATACTCCCCTACCCATCCGACAACGAGGTGGAGGTTCCCGTAGCACAAGGGAACAAAGGCAAAGAGAAGAAGAGGTAGAAGGTGCGGCAATGCTACAAATCGCAGGATTCTCGGAAGTGGAAATCATTTCCGATGCACAACGGAAGAAATTCTTGGAGCTCGTCAAGTTCACATATGAGCCAACACAATTCATGAACCAAGAAGTCTTGACCACTTTCGGGATTCGGCAACAAACGAAGACCTTCTTTAGAGGTATGGGTCTCGGAGCCCTATTCTTCATCCAAGAGGAGACTTACCTTAGTCTCACTCTTGAGTTTCTAAGTAGCCTCTGTGTTGTGAGTAACCCCGATGCGGTTTGCATCGTGTCCTTTCGCCTTGCAAATAGGCAATATAGAATCACCTTTGAGACCTTTGCCGCCTCACTCGGCCTTGCCATCCCCAGTACCAACCTCGATAAACCGGGAGACCTTAATATTTCTCATGTATGGGCTGCCATCTCAGGGAGGGAATATTCTTCCCACAAGCAATGTTATGTTAATGCCATCCATCATCCGGTGATTAGGGTCGTCACCGAGAGATTCATAGCCGGAACCATCCATGGTCGTCATGACCAACATTTGTGCACAATACAAGATTTGAATTTCCTTGAGTCTTATCTAAACGTCCAAGGGACAAATGCGTTCAATGTCAATACGGTTTATGAAATACTTACCCGGTTCCGAGACTTTGCTAAAGGGACAACCAACACCCGTATTTTTGTCATGGGAGGGCATATCACAGTAATTGCAAGATATCTTTGCCCCACTTTCAATGACCTTGGAAGGTATACACTCCTAGAAGGGGATACTTTGATTGATGAGAAGGCTTTATTTCGGCACCATAAATGGTGCAATTACAATGAGGAGGGAGATGTGGTGTGGCACACCAAAGACCACGTTTCTCTTGTGCTAGCGGGGTGGAATATACCCAACACCGAACCCCGGATGAGTCCGTTTAGTGCGAAGCCGAGCTACCTACTCCCTATTGAGCCCTTGAGGTTCCAACCACAACAAGAGGATAGTAGCGATGATGAGGTTGTAGGTGATAATATTAGAGCACCACACCGATAACAAAGAGCTATACCCAACATCGGCATTCAAGAGGGCCAAGGAGGTCGTGGAGGACGTGGGGGACATGGCGGGTATGGTGTCTATGGTGGCCAAGAAGGCCAAGGGAGCCGTGGAGGACGTGGAAGACATGGTAGGAGCGGTAACTACTACGATGAGAACCATGATGACTATTGATCCTCCCCCATCCACCACTCCACTTGTATGATATTCTTCACTCTTTCTCTCATGTTTCTAACTTTGCATTATATACCACACTAACTCAAAATCATGCATTTGTACAATACTAACATCACTTACATTCATGCATAATCATTGATGATTAAACCTCTTCCTTTTTGCACTAGCAATAGTGTTTCATTTTGTTTGGGGAGGTTTAACCATAGATGATTCATAAATCAAAAACCCAAAAACATGTATTTACTTTTCAAATATTCAAAATACAAAAACATGTCTTTCTTTTTCATTTTCATTCCCGACTCCTACCTTGTACATTGAGGACAATGTCCGAAATAAAGTGGGGGATGAGAATTTATATTCCAAAATACATAAAAATTTGAAAAAATTTCAAAAAATCTCAAAAACATGTTCTTTCTTTTCATAAAAACAAAACCCCCTAAAAATTTGAAAAATACAACCACCAAAAACATGTTCCTTTACTTTTGTAGTGTAGAGTGTGCTATTGTTCTCTTCTCACATAGGTGCAACACTTCATTCGAGACATAAGTAAGGGAATGTGAAGACCGCTTGGAATGATCGTTCTAATCCCTTATTCCCTTCCATTTCTTTTCATTGTTCATATGAGGAGGATGGGCCTATATGTTAAGGAGGATGTTGTGTATTTTTGCGTTGCGGTTTGTGTGCCTATGTGTTGTTAGGAGCTTGCATTTAAATTATATGGCACATAGTTGGTTAGAGCATTTGCATTATACTTGTAATATAATTAGTTGCATCATGGCATGTAGTTGCATTTAGGAAAAACTTTTTGAAATGCCTAATTGGGAAGTTAGACAAGTATACATAAGGCCCTTGTAGATATTCTTTCTCCTTGAGACTTTGTTTGCTAGAATACCTTCAAGACACCCTAGGTTGTGTCCTACTAGTATCTTTTGACCCATGGACTAAAGCCTAGTCTAGAGTACCTTGTGGTGTGATAATTCCTTGGCTGCCGTTTAGTCCTAAGTGACTCTTGATGCCATGCAACCGTTCTTTCATTCTACCATGATCATATTGTTAACCAAAAGGGAATGGGCACAAAGATGAAATCAAATTAAGTTCCAAGTTCATCAAAGCCAAAATGTTTGTATCAAATGAAAAAAGGAGCAAAAATAGACTCCTATGCCTTTCTAGAGTACGTACCCTTGCTACATATGGGATTACTCTATTGTTCAAAATTGTCAAATCCAAAGTGAAAGGCAATTTGCCAAAGTACCAAATGCCAAATCAATAAAAAAAAAATGACAACAAATGTTCTTCAATGTCGAATATTACAAAAATGGGAAAATAACCCAAAGGCAAACTACACATGGGAAACTCATACATATCTTGAACCCTTGATGATCACACTTTTGTTGCATGGTGGAGAGGGGACGACCCTTTTTCTTGTCTAGGCAAAAGGGGAATTCCGCGATCCTATAGTGTTTTCTAACACCATAGGTAACCTACTCTTGACGAAAGCATTTAGCAATTGTGGACGAAAGTAGCCTAGTTTGACACCACTTGGAGGTGACTTGTTTGTATCCTCTTGGACTTAGTGGCTTCGAGAACTAGTATCTATCATGGAGTGTGTACCCTTGAATTACGTCCCTTTTAGATGATTTCAGCCACTTAGATGAGGAAAGTGGTGACCTCTTTTGTAGATGCATCCATTGCTTGTTTTGTGTGCTTAATGTTGGATGCATCGCCATTTTGGCAAGACCCACCTTGCCTTGCAAGAAGGTGTTCTACCTCATGGACACTTTGTTGTGAGTTGAAGGGGCGGAGTGAGACCCGCTAATTGTCTCACATCGGTTATATTAGTAATAGCAATAAGGGTCATGGTTTTGTTCACCTCTTTGCTCAGGACGATCAAAGGTTCGGTTTGGGGATATTTGATGTGACCGAAATATAACACTTTTACCCCCTTAACGAACCTAGTTTCGCATGCCTTTACGTACTTATTAGGGTCCTTTCATGCTCTTTAGCTTCCTATTTGCATTTATATTAGTTTTGGCTTGCTTGTAGGTGGAGGAGCTAAATCGTGCATAAGTGGAGCATTTCGGAGCTAAAATGACGATATCCAAGGACCTAGCATGTAGAGGAGACGTAACCAAAGGCCTAAGTGAAGAATTAGAGCTAAGAGGAGAAGCCCCCATAGGCTAGGAGCTGAGTCGCGCTGGTTTTGAAGCAGATTTGGCGATTACACTTGAGGGCCGAGCGACCAGAAGTCAGGTCGGGCGACCCCGACCCGAGGCCGGGCGACCTTCCCGTAGGCCGGGCGACCCAGAAGTGTAATAGGACGGGACGACCGCCTTGCGACCCGAGTTACCCCTAATCACTCCGCCATGTCTTTGAACGACACTCCACCTCTACTTAACCTAATCTTGTACTTAGTATAAATACCCTCCTTGTAGTAATTAGGGTTATGCTTCTTTATGCCTCCTAAGTTGGCTTATGCCTCCATAGGGAAGATTAGCAGTAGATTAGAATAGATCAAACTTTAATCATTCAACAATTGTTCTTCAATCTTTCCATATTAATATTAATCTTTCAACAATCAATCTTTCAATACTTGTTCATTAGATTAGTCTTGAATCTCTTGGGTTTATGATTGAAGATTGATGACAAGTCTTCATCTTTATACAAGGATTCTTCTTTATTTATCCTCATCTCTTTTATTGTTTGGTATACTTCTTAATCTCCTTATTTACTTGTTCATCTTATTTAAGTTGTTCCTTTCCTTGCTTATTCACCATGTTTGTTCATGCTAAGATGTTTGACACCATTGATTGCATGACCCATATGAGAATGAGTGAGTAGTGACCTTGCTAGGTTTAGTGGGGGATTATGGGGAACATTAAAGGGTAAAATCCATACCACATGATGAGTTGTTTGGTTGATTAAATTGTTGTTGTATTATCTAGCCTTCTAGTGCACATGTAATGTTTGATGCAATGCTTGAATGACAAAACTTGCATTGATTCTCTTATGTCTATGCATACCTTGTAAGATCCAAAGCCTCAAGGCTGGCTAGGATACCTTCAAACCTCCATTGTAAGATCGAGATCATCGGTGGTAGGTTAGGATAGACCTTGCACTAGACTAGTAGGGGAGTTAGGGTGTACGTGTGTCACTAGCCCTTTCCGACCTAAGGGTTGTAAGATCGAAGTCCTCGACCAAACACTAAGACTCATCCCTTGGATTACCATTTGATTACCCATAAGAACCCTCTCTTCCTAGTTTTCCTTCTTATTGTTTTAATCCTTGCTATTTACTTGCTTGCATTAGTTTAGTCTACAAACCCCCTATAATTGTGACACTTGCATGATTAGGATAGATAAACTAAGAACCCAAAGCTCATCGTCCCTTGGATCGACCTCGACTTACTCGCTATCTACTTAGTTTGTGTGTTGAGTTACAAATGTGTTTGATTGGGTGTGACGACTTTACACTATATCAGGAACGATGCCAAAATCTTATCCCCGGATAATGTACTAACAAGACCGAACAAGCCTTATAGCTTTCAAACTTGAGCCCCGAAATTGCTTCCCAAACCGATTTTGCCTCAAAACAAAAAGGGTAAGTACCCCCTTTATTGTGTGGTATCTTTAGGCCAAAAATAGCGGCAAAGGGAGCAAAGGTCACTCGGCGGTCTTGGTTGGCAAGGCGAAATTCCAAATACTTCCTATCCTCGGTTTTGGTTACCTTAAGCGGACTAAGGAACTCTAGTGTACATGTAGGATAGGTAAGCTCATCAAGTCCGAAAATTCCTCCTAATCCCATGGATTCAAAAAAGGCTTTTGTGTCGTCATGAATGCCTAACTTTTTCAAGATGTCGGGGCATATGCAACGGGTAGCTAAAATGCGTTTAGTGGACAAAGCATTGAAAGTAGTTTTATGACTTTCGTCAACAAAAATTACCTCCGGAAAATTTTGCAAAGGTGTAATAGTCGGAGGTTCCGGAACAACTTCTACCCGAGCTTCATCATTAAGAACCGCTATTTCCCTCGTAGCTACCGTCTTCTTGGTTGCCATAGCTCTTTGCCTTTTGGTGAGATTAAGCAAAGCTTGAGCTTTTGTATTTCCCTTTGTTCTTGCCATAGTTGTTTGACAAATTGATACCAAAATGACTTAGTAGTGCTTGATAAACAATCTTCAATCAACAAACAAGCTTAAATCAAACCCAAATTGGATTAAACCAATTAAAAATTTCAAACCCTAGGTTTGGATGAGAAAATTTTGGGTGATTTGAGTATTTTTGGTGTCAAATTAATGGTATTGGAGTTATTATTTTGTGTCAAAGAACAATTTGCAACAAATTTGAGTGATTTTGGTAGAAATTTGATGGTTTTTGATTTGTGTGAGATGGGTTTTTGATTGATAAAAGAGGGGTTTTGTGTTTGTAGGAGATGAAGATATGAAGAAATGAAGAAAGAAGGGGGGTAGGACGACTTAAAGACGCCCGTCTTGAGCTGACCCGTCCTTCCCAAAAACGACCCGCGCTGGTTTTGAAGCAGAGTTGGTTGTGTACTGAGAACCCGCCCGGGTTCCTCTTGACCCGCCCGGGTCGTATGCTGCTCGCCCGGGTTGCTTCCAACCAACCCGGGTTGTAGCTAGCTCTCCCGGGTTGTTTCCAACCAGCCCTGATTCCAATGCAGATTACTTTTTCTTCTTCATTCCTCTGTTTTGCCCGCCCTTCTTAGCTATGGGTAGCCCGGGGCGACTCCATAAGTGTGGGGCAATGCATTGGCTTGCTAAAAACTTTCCCAAACTTCGCCTTGGCGATATCTATACTCACAAAACACAATTTAGAGCACCCTCCCTCACTTCTCTCCAAATTCTTCCAAGAAATTGTACATGAACTTCAAAATGCAATAAACTTAAATAAATAAATGCAAAGTTAGGAGATTAGTATATTTACAAATGGTGGTTTGGAGAGGACTTCACCAAACTATTTTCTCCATTGGTTTTAATGAGGGGGTGGTGCGGAGGCGTTGTTGATGTTGCTCAACGCCTCGCCAAAGAAATTGAACGCTTGCTCACAATTGTAGAAAAACTCTTGAGATGGTCTCGATGTCCTTCCTTTCTCATAAGTAGAGCTCTTTGCATGGGTGATTGAACTAGGATCGTCATAACCTACTTTGTAATCGAAAGTCATGGCGTAACCAATGTAGGGGTTGACATACCCTTCAAATTCATCATCCCAAAGTCCTAAGACTTGCTCTTGTGTGCCTTCCAAGCTTAAATTCGAGATTATGTTACTCATAGGGTCAATCAAAGTGCTTTGACCCTCTCCATCTCTTTTCATGGTTGTTTCATTCTCAAAAATCCCGAGCTTCCCGAAGATAGCTATCTCGAATTCATCCACTTCTTTTTCCCATTTTGAAGTTGCAATGGGTGGAAGCTCAACTTCCTTTCGTCTTGTTTGATCAACAAAGAAACACGGTTCTTTGATACTTGGAGCTTTCATCATTTTCACAGAGTTAAAGGTGATCTTCTCATCACCCACTTCCAAAGTTAACATCCCATTTTTAACATCGATGACCGCTCCGGCGGTGTGTAGGAATGACCTTCCTAAAATTATAGGAATATGAACATCTTCTGCCATATCTACTACCACGAAGTCAACGGGAATGTAGAACTTTCCAACTCTCACCGGTACATCCTCTAAAATTCCAAGAGGTTCTTTTGTAGAGCGATCCGCCATTTGCAAGGTCATGTTGGTGCACTTTAATTTGCCCATTCCGAGCTTTTCATAAACCGTGTAAGGCATCACGCTCACACTTCCTCCGAGATCACATAAGGCTTTCTCAATTCTTGTATCTCCAATGGTGCATGGGATGGAGAAGCTTCCCGGATATTGTAGCTTGGGTGGAGATGCTCCTTGTAGAATGGCACTAGAAGTGTTAGCAAAGGCGAGAGTCTCCATTTTACCAATGGACCTCTTTTTGGTGAGAATGTCTTTCATGAACTTAGCGTAAGCCGGCACATGTGTTATCAAATCGGTAAATGGGATAGAAACTTCCAAGTTCTTAACAATCTCCATGAACTTGCCAAGTTCCATACCAAGCTTAGGCTTGACATGCCTACTTGGGAATGGTAGCTTGATGGTGATAGGCTCGTCATCGAGAGTGTTATCTTTTCATTGTTCCTTTCTTTCTCTTGCTCATTTCTCCCCTCACCTCTTCTTCCATTTCTTTTTCCATTCTCATCCTCTCGCATGCTCTCCTCATTTCTTTTGCTCCTTGTCTCAACAACGACTTCTTCCATCTCCTCTTCTTGCACCCTAGGGCCATCATATCGAGTCCCGCTTCTCAAATGTATGGCATTGGCCGTTTCATTCCTTGTTGGAGGGTTACCTTGGGGAGGTAATTGCCCTCTTTGTCTACTTGAGCTAGATGAGGCCAATTGTGAAATTTGGGTCTCAATCATCTTGTTGTGGGCTAGAATGTTGTTGTTGGTAACATCCTTAGGTTGGCTATCTCTTTGCATTTGGGCGAAGAAGTCTTGTTGGCTCTTTTGCATTTGCATGACCGCTTTTTTGAACATCAAAAGGATGGTAATGTGATTGATTGTAAGGGGCATTTTGTTGGAAAGGTTGGTTTTGGTTTTGGTTGAAAGGTGGTCTTTGGTTTTGAGTTCTGATGGGAGGTGGTTGGTACAAAGGTGGATTTTGGACATTTTGACTATTGTATGAAAGGTTAGGATGATACCTGGTATTCTCATTATAGAAATTGGAGTATGGGATACCATTTCTATATGCTTGAAAAGCATTCACTTGTTCATTTGAACCTCTACATTCTAGCTTGTCATGTCCCAATGTTCCACAATTCTCACAAACTCCACTTGGGATTTGTGGTGCCATTGTCATAGCATGAACATGTTGATTTGTTGGTGTGTTGAAAGCTTCATTCAACTTAGCAAAAGCTTTCCCAAAGTTGGAATTCATAGTGTCAAGATGTGAACATAGTTGAGCACTCAAGTCGGCTCCTATTTGAGTGACGGATTCGACCTCATGTCTTCCTCCTCTAGTAGCCTTCCTATGTTGGGGCTGGTGTCCGTACAAGTGTATGTGCAATGACGTTATCACACTACATGTCTTATTCTTTTCGATCTATTGCATTTCGTATATGACTCGTAATTTTACATTATAAATTTTCGTTATAGTCCTACAAATTAAGGGTAAATATACGGATATTAACCCACAAGTGGTATCAGAGCAGGCCACGAAAATTTTTTTGTGTAATTTTCATTACGATTGTTTTCGAAAATGATTTTAGAAATGTGTTGAGGCTCACGGCCGATCTGCTGTTGCGTTTTCTGGGTCGATCGACTACTTTTATTAGTCGATCGATTATTGTAATGGTCGATCGACTGCTGTTATCAGTCGATCGACTATTACTTGCGTCTGTAAAAATTTTGCGATTTTCGATTTTGTTTTTGACGAAACCATGAGGCGATTATGCGTGATGTG